>LTAE01002778.1:0-25980 GCA_001647135.1 Pontederia paniculata | reverse complement strand
ATATATATATATATATGTATATATAAAATTATATGCACCTACAAAGTACTTCATGTTGTGTAGGGATACTCAGATCTTAATCATCAATACACAATCAACAGTAAATCTTAAAATTGATAATAGTGACTTATTAAGTTTATCATTAATTATGAATTGGAGGGATAGGATCTGCTTTGTAGGTGTAACAAACCCATATATGTATGTATATATATATAGATAAAATTCTGTTATATTAGATAAATTAGGAGATCAAAATAATTTATCCAAAATCCTAAACTACCATATACAAATCTTAAATCACAAATTTAATTCGCGAAGGATCATTATTTCTTTCAAACCATTAAGAAGTCTTTATCTTCCCTCCCTCTTTCTTCTCCCCTCTTCTCACTCTCCTTGTCTCTCTCAGCTAAATCAAAATTTTGTGATTTTTTGTTACTTTTACCTTGTCTAACATGGGGAACACTTGTAGAAGAAGTAACTGAAGGGCGTTGAGGAGGAACGTGAAGAAAATATAAAATCGTCAAAAAGTCATGTAGATTGTCTCTTAAGTTTGTAATAGATCCTATTTATATAAATCTGTATATTAACTTTTATGTGAATAGAGGAAGATTCTTATGGATATGAAAGTATTATTTTTATATGATTAGATCAAAAATATTTTCCAAATTGTCATAAGTAGATTTATGATGGTTATAAATATTTTCCCCTTTAGTATGAAAATTTGTATTTTTTTTATGGCCTTCGAATTAATCTAAAGGTCATGACACTAGTGCCGGAAAACATGCCATGTCGGAGATTAATGTGGATTTGTGTCACCTTGAGTGTGGGCCATGTCATCCAATAGGAAGACGACAACTTTGAACCTCACACAAACCATATAATTCTAGACGCGGACCATGTCTATCTAATGTCTTATAAACAATGTCCATACATGGATCGCATTCAATCTATTATACCAAGGATGCGGAAAGCTCAGGAGCATGACCACAATGCAGACTGTTACACTTCGAACATGAATCGTGTTGGAATAAAGTTAAACCTAACTTATAGATTTTAGTATTGACGATGACCTATCACACGAATGGAACCACATTTATGTTATCCAGCTTATGTTCTAAAGAGAATAAATTCATAAGTTTCAAAGGAGATTTTAGGTCGATGCAATGGTCTGTGTTGGAATAAAAAAACAAGTCGTGTGGAAAGGATACCACAAAGGAACACATATGAAGAAAATGAGTCATGTTCCCTTGAATACAGGCATGTAGTAATATTGATGAAGATATGATATTTTCATGCATTTTGTTGTCACATGCATAATTTTACCCTTCATTTTACTTCATTTTAATTTTTAGAGTCAGAGTCTGCATAATGTTATATTTTTGTGTATCCAGGGCAGTTGACTGCATTGCTATAGAAGACCATCAAAATCGAGTTTGAAATCAAAACTAAAACAAAAGAAAATTCAAAAAAATTCAGTCGGTCACGGCCATGATAGGCTTATGACGGGCCGTAACATCAAGATGGGAGTGCACAACCTTTCGTCACTATTGTGACTCCCATATCACCAGTCCATGATAGCACAAGATTGTTAGGTCACGGTTGTGATGGTTAGTTCACAAGCAATGACATCCTAATGTTGATATGCATTAATTCAATCACGACTATGACGGGCAGTTCATGGGTCGTGACATAACGTGAGAATTGGACATACTTTCGTAATCATTCGTGTTAGATAGTTCACGGGCCATAACGTTTTGCGAAGAAAATCTTACTTTTCAGTCACGACCGTGAATTCTGAGTCACGAGCCATGATGTCACCTGCATGAGAGATTGTTCGATCAAGGTTGTGACAATTTTATCATGAGCCATGACAATTCATGAGATTTGTTAATATTCACGATTTGGATGTTGTTTTATGTGATTTTTTGACGGTTCTGATCGTACTTTGAGCCATATCTTCTCTTAAACGAAGTTTACCAAGACAAGGACTCTTCAAACTTATAAATAACCCTCAAAACCTTCATAAAGAGCATGTTTGAAGCTTGGGAGAGCCAACACGCAGAGAAGAAGAAGGAAAACGAAGTGTTGCTGAAATTTTCTATGAAGACAATCGTTGTAAAGGTGTTATTTTTCTTACTCTTAATTTGATATCTTCTTCTCTTATATTTTCGAAGGATGCATTCCATGTATTAAATTTGACTTATTATTTTGGAGATTTTTTATTAAAAAAGGGAAAACTGGATGAACCCTATTTTTTTATATTTATTTCAATTTACTCAATATCTTATGCGTATGCATGTGATTTTAATGCTTTTCATGAATTTTAGGAGATTTTGATCTTCTTATCATCTTGGATAGGAATAGCATGTTCATGGTTTTGTGATTTACTAAATTTTTAAAAATTTATTCAGGACATTGCATACAACATGTAGATAGCATTCTGTAGGAATATCATCGTGTGAGGTCTATGTGATTAATATCCTAGAGAGGAATAATTCATAGTCTAGGGCATCAAATTTCATGCGTCTAAAATTCTCTATTAGGTTATATTTGTCATTCTGGAAAGACACAATCAATCTCTTAGACTTGAGATAGTTGATACATCTTGGAGAGGAAGTCATATCTTTTAGGAACCCCTAATCCTCATCAGAGTTGATAAAATTGATTTTGATTAAATAAAACATGATTTTCCCTAATCATTATTCATCCTGGTCTAGTTCTTAATGTCATCAGTTTTTTGGCGTCATTGCTAGGGATTTTATCCATATCTTATTTGATTTCATTAGACTATTTTGAGAGTATTTATTTTTCTTTTATATGCAAATTTGCATAACCCTTGTGAGTTTTTTTCAAGCAAATCTCAAAAACAACTTGTTCTCGAATTAGGCAATCGGGAAACACAATTATTTTATATGGAGATTGAAAGAACAACCCGACAACTAAGAAGAACAAACAGAATGGATGAAGAACAAGGAAGAGTTGTTGAAGCACCACCTGTTGAGCTAACAATTAGGCATTATGTCATCTTGAAAAATAAGAATGCTAAATCCAGTGTGGTCCTCCCTATAATCAATATAAATAATTTTGAGATCAATCCCTCAATTGTGATGATGGTCCAAGCATGCCAGTTTGGAGGAGCCTTAAATGAAAACCCATACACCCACCTAGACAACTTCATCAGAATCTGCAACACCTTCAAGTACAATCATGTTTCTGAGGACGTTGTTAAGTTGAGATCATTTCCCTTCTCATTAAGGGACAGAGCATCGACATGGTTGAGCACTCTACCTACCAGAGCCATTACAATATGGGAGCAATTTATAGAAAAATTTATTGTCAAGTTCTACCCACCTCAAAAAGTTGCAAAGATCAGGAACAAATTGAGAGCTTTCAAGCAAGATGATGATGAGACCTTATATGAAGCTTGGGAGAGATGTAAAAGGTGTTGGAAAAGGTTCCAGATGATAGAATCCTGTTGTGGCAAATTCTTGAATATTTTTACAATGGATTTTTTTCAATAAGATAAAGACAAGCTGGACTCATCTACAAGAGGTTCAATCTTAGGGAAGAAAAGTCCTCAAGAAATCTATGATATGCTTGAAGATGTAGCCATCAACTCCTGGCATACTAAAAGATCAAGGAACCCCAGGACTAGAGGCATGAACAATATGGAAACATCTTCAAATCATGAAGTAGTGGCTCAGCTGGAGTCACTCAACAAGAAGTTCGAGTTACTGATGACCGAGCAGTTCAATAGTGTGATCTGTGTTGAGAAGGACACTCTTACAATGACTGTTCCAAGAGCAATAATTATGAGCTCACTAAATTCGAGAATGCCAATTTTATAGTTGGTCCCTCCTAGGAATAACAACTACAATCCTGGGTGGAGGAATCATCCCAACCTGGCGTGAGAAAAAGGCAAGCGATTCAATCCTCTCCCACAAAGCTCTCAACACCCACATGCTGAGCCAATGAGCAACATGAAAGAGAAGCTAATCAAGTTCATGACTTCCATGAAAGCCAAGGTTACAAGTCATGATACATCCATTCGCAACCTTGAAGTGCAAATAGGTCAGCCGACGAATATCATAGCAAGACGCACACATGGAGCCTTCTCGAGCAACATCGAGAAGAACCCGAAGGAGGGGACCAACAACCCATCAACCTAATCGGGCTGAGGTAAAATCAAGCTAACTATTATAGCTTAGTTTTTTTTGTACATATATGTCTTGCCTTAGAGTCTTATCTTCTGAAGTTTTAAGTGTTCTTCTGAATTCTGGTCTATAAGTTTTAGAGTATTATTTTTTGCAATTTTTAGTATTCTTCTTAATTTTGGTTTATGAGTCTTAGAGTATAAACTTCTGGTGTCTTTGAGTCTTAGTTTCTAAAACCTTAAAGTTTACATTCAGAATCTTAGTGTTTGTATGGTTTATCTTAGTTCTAGAGTCTCTTGAAGAAACATCTGAACCTATAGTCTAAGTAGATCTTGAAAAGGAGTCAATCACCATCAAAAAAATATTTTATCTCAATAATAGAAAAAAAATTCTTCGATCACGTCCATGACACCTAAGTCAAGGGCCATGACTCATTAGATATCACCCTGAGTCACAGGAATGACTCATCACCTCAAGGTTGTGACACCTGGTCACAGCCATGAGTGCACCTAAAACTTAAATTTGCACCTGCATCACGAGTCGTAACAATTGGTTATGACCATGAGCAGCACGAACTTGAACCAAAACCTCGACACAAGCCATGAAAATTGGTCACGTTTGTGAATAATCTATTCCCGAGTTCTGAACATTCATGGACCCGTGAATTGGTCAAGGTCACGTGTGTCACATGCTAACCCGTCACTTGCACCTCACATATGTCATGGGTTGTGACAATATTGTCAAGGTCATGACTAGCCCGCCATGACACTTGGTCACGAGCGTACATCTACTCTATTGCCTCTTACCATACATATAGACATGACAAACTCAATCACGACCATGTTATGCAATTCATGACTAATCATCACAAGTGTGAGTGGACATCCCTCACGTGACTTAATCATGAATTATCTATCATGGGCCATGACCACTTTGACATGGTTCGTGAAATTTCAAGCGCACAATCATTACGGAGTATTCACACACATTTATTGACTATCACAACCGTGACACTTGAGTCACGATTGTGTCGTATAACCAAGGTTATTAAGATTGAGATCTTACTTAGGACCGTAAGAAGGTTGCAAGATCGACGACCGAACAAGGATCATGAGATTTTATGAAAGATCTTACAAAGATCGTAAAGATCCTATGATTGAAATCATAAGATCATAAGATCGTAAGATAGATCGAAAAAGATCGAGATCTTGAAAACCTTGCTTGTAACCCTCAACTTTAACACATGTGAACTCAGGTTGTACGCATATATTCTGAATGTCGTGGTCGGGATATCTGAATCACGAGTCATAACATATATTTGACTGACCGTTGAACCATATTAATGGTGAATCCCAATTGTCCGATCTCGAACATTAGTAATGTCACGTCCATTTCATGCCCATGACTCCATATAAATCAACACTGACCCTCGTTTCTTCCTCGATCCTGATGATTAGCAACACCGAGGAGGAAGAGATGACAGAGATAGAGTTGGTTCCAATGTCAGATTCAGCCTACTATCAGAACAACGATCACAAGAAGCAGTTTAGGGATATGTTATTCTTGGAGATCATGCTTATATGATTCTCCCACCATGAGACCTTGGAGAGGTATGGGATGCGGAGCGACATTAGCCAACTCTTCGGACGGATCGGGGTTGTCCATTTCCTCGACCAGTCCTTGGCACACATATGACAGCTGACCTAGGAGTTCCTTAGCAGCTTCAAGACCACAAATCTAGATAGCAACGAGTATAAGGCAACAAAGATAGAGTTCCAAATTTACACTAAAAGGTTCTCCTTATCTCTTAGAGAATTTAATGATCTATAACAGTTTCCACATGGAGGAGAGAGACGAGTGCCGAGGGACTTTGCCTCGTGACCATTCTGGATGGCCATCACTGGAGAGAAGACCCTCAACTATCAGTATGCGAAGAGAAGTCATATCCAGAATTCAGTGTTTCGCTTCGCCTGTAGGATTCTTTCCAACACTATTTTTGCGGGTGAGGTGACAACGATGGGTCACCTAGTGAGATCAAGCTCTTTCTTCTTCACGGCATGATCGAGGGGATTGAAGTCAATGTTGGAGCCTTCATCGTAAGAAATTTTGAGTGCCATGCCAAGAAGACGAAGGGCAAGATTACTGTTGGAGGACTTTGCTGAGAACTTTAGGATGAATTTGAAGGAGGCCAAGCTGATCAAGGGCAGGACCTTTATGGATTAGAGCATGATACTCAACATGAAGCTCGCATTCAATGATGGAGGAGTGGAGCTTCATCTTCAAGAACAAATGGGACAAGATTCCTTACTGAAGTCAATGTTGGAGCCTTCATCGCAAGAAATTTTGAGCGCCATGCCAATAAGACAAAGGGCAAGATTACTGTTGGAGGACTCATCAACCTGATTGTTGAGAACTTTAGGATGAATTTGGAGGAGGCCAAGCTGATCAAGGGCAGTACCTTTATAGATTAGAGCATGATACTCAACATGAAGCTCACATTCAATGATGGAGGAGTGTGGAGCTTCATCTTCAAGAACAAACGGGACAAGAATCCTTGCAGCGATCTACAGAGGTTCAATTTCTTCAATAGGGACAATTGACTATTTTCTCTGACACTTTCTGAATAGCCTGATCAGTTAGTTGAGACCCTCCTCAGCCTTCATCACGACGCCATCAGAGGATGGACCATCTTATGAGCTATTTGATGCACCTGCTAACAACACGACATCTTATGCTTCACAATTCGACTTTTCAGGTTTTTGGTCCACCTTGGATGCGATCCAATAAGAGTAGTTGTGCCAGTCGGAGATGATGACAAAGATTCGAGTGCGCCAAGACAGTCAGGCTGACATGCTACTAGAGATACACACGTGCCGGGACAATGTAGATGAGATGATTAGGCGTATGCACTGACTATCACACCAGTCAGGGCCACTATGGAGATTTCTTCACATCACTACTACCTATAGAGTAGTCTGGTAATCTTTTCTCCTTTCTTTTAGTTGCATTATGTATTTTGTGTTTATTTTGCATTATTGTATCATCTCCTTTGGCAAAGGCTTAAACACCAAGGATAGTATTCGGTCTGAGCTTGGGGGACCTATATTTCATGCATTGTCTAGTTAGTATGTTTCATGGTCATATGTTGTTGTCAGTTATATGGATCAATATTTCATTGTGTAGTCAGGATCAATATTTCATTTTGTTGAGTATGCATCCATGTTAGTGTGAACAAAAAAAAGAAATTGGAAAAAAATAAAAAAATAATGTCTTCATTTTGTTAACCCCCTAATTTCTTACTCCACTTAAGTATATATTCTAGAGTTGTCTTGTATGATCTATGAAATTCGAGTGTTTTTCTTTCAAATATAAATCACAAGTATATATGTATTGGACTTATGAATCTTGTGGAATAGAGCTCTGATAAATTAGACTATAATTTTTTTTCAACTTTATTGTATTTGAGCTATACTTTTACAATTGAATGTTTAAGTATTCTTTGAGCTTATCGAGGAAAATAAATTGTGAATAAGTGGAAAATTGAGAAAAATGATGTATGCAAAATTGTGAAAAAAAAGAAATTTATAAATAAATACTAAATAAGGGGTTGAGGTAATACTTATGTGTTATCCAGAACCTAAGTGAAACCGGGCAAGTAAACCCATAGGAGACTCTTAAATTTTGGTGACTTAAGGTCGTCTGGTCTGGGATCCATCGGTCGAAAGCCCACTATATGGGCCACCTTGTGAAAATTAGAGAAGTGTCTAGATGTTAACTCAACTACCTAGCTAGATCTTTCAATTAAGAACCTAAGAATGTTTGGGCAAGTAAAACCTTAGGGACTCTTAAAATCTTGGCGACCTAAGGTCATCTAGTTTGGGATCTATCATCCGAAAGTCCGCTATATGGACTTCCTTGTGAAAGTCTATTTGAAAGTGAGAACTCTTAAATATGACAAGCTATGTTTATTATTATTATTGTTGTTGTTTAAAAGTATAAGCTCAATGATATTTTTACCTTCAACATTAACGTTGTAATTTGTTAGACTCTCTCTATAAGTTGTGAGAGACATTGTTTAAACTGTCTAACGGTTAGAAACTCTGTGAAGCAGGGGGATTGACAAAGGTGCATTGTTAATGAGGAGCAGGAGAGAGAGGGTGCAATGGAAGTATTGATCTGCAGGATCATCTATGTTATGATGGAATAGTCTTGAGCATTTATTCCGAAATGTTGTTTGAGGGCAAGCAAGACTTTAAGCTTGGGGTATTGCATCCTAAATTAGTCACATTTTTCATTGCATATTCACTATGGTTTTCATGCATTTTATTGTCGCATGCATTATTTTACTCTTCATTTACTTTACTTTGATTTTTAAAGTTAATGTCTGCATAATGTTGTATTTTTGTGTATCTACGAAAGTTGGCAACATGACGGAAGAAGACCATTAAAATCGAGGCTGAAATCAAAATTAAAAGAAAAGAAGATTAAAAAAATCAATCGATCACGACCGTGACAAGCTTTTTCACGGGTCGTGACATCAAGATGGGAGAACACAATGCTTCGTTTGACTTCTAGATAATGGGCGGTGACAACATAAGTTTATTCGATCACAGTCATGATGGTCAGTTCATGAGCCATGACATCTTGACATTGATATGCACTGATTCTATCACACGTGATGGACAGTTCATGGGTCGTGACACAAAACGAGAACTGGAGATACTTCGGTCACGACTATTATAGATAGTTTATGGGCCGTGACATTTGATAGATAGTTCATGGGTCGTAACAATTTTGTCACGAGCCATGACAATTCATGGGATTTGTTAATATTCGCGATTTGGATGTCGTTTTACGTGATTTTTTGACTATTATGATCGTACTTTGAGCCATATATTTTCTTGAATGAAGTTTACCAACCCAAGGATTCTTCAAACCTATAAATAATCCTCAAAACCTTCATTGAAGAGATGTTGAAGCTTGGAAGAGCCTACACGTGGAGAAGAAGGAGATTAAAGTGTTGTTGAAATTTTCTATGAAGACAATTGTCGTGAAGGTATTATTTTTCTGAATCTTAATTTGTATACCTTCTTCTCTTATATTTTAGAAAAAATGAACTCCCATGAACTAAACTAGGCTTATTAGTTTGGAGAATTTTTATTGAAAAAGGAAAGACTTGATGAATCCTAATTTTTTTATATTAATTTTAATTTACTCAATCTCTTATGTTTATGCATGTGAATTTTAATGATTATAATGAATTTTCAGAGATATCTGATCTTGTTGTCATCCTGGATAGGAATAGCATGTTCATGATTTTATTGATTTATGAATTGATTTTTAAAAATTTATTCAAGGTATTGCATACCACATATAGATAGCATTCCATAGGAATATCATCATGTGAGGTCGATGTGATTAACATCCTATAGAGAGGAATAAGTCATATTATATGGCATCAAATTTCATGTGTCTCAAATTTCCTATTAAGTTAGATTGTCATCTTGAAAAGTAACAATCAATCTTTTAGACTTGAAATACTTGACAAATCTTGAAGAGGAAGTCATGTCTTTAGGAACACGTAATCCTAAATTGATTTTGATTAAATAAAGCCTACTTTTTTCCCTAATCATTATTCATTTTGGTCTAGTGCTTGATGTCATCCTATTTCTGACACTATATTAATCATATTTGAACCATCTCCTTTTAAATTTTATTTTATCTTTGAAAAATTATTTTATCTCAAACCAATGCACCCCTCTCATTAGTTTGTGAAATTAGACTATGGTAAAATACAATACTCGTGGGAACAATAGCACAACTCATCTAATCTATTACTTGATAACGACTAGTGCACTTGTTAGCAAAAATTTTAGGATACATTAGCACGCATCAAGATACATGAAATGTCAAGTGTTTTCTTAAAAGATAATTTTTTTCACAAGTTAAATGATGAAAGAAAAAAAAAGAAAGAAATTAAAATGTAACTTCTAAGTTGAAAGGAAGGAAGGAAGAAAAAATGAAAAAAAATAAATCACTTCTAAAAGGAAAGACAGTTAAAAAGAAGTAAAAGATGAAAGTAAAGAAAACAATATATCAAATAAATATCATTCCAAATAAAATAATAATACAAAGTTGATTAATGAAATATGACATTAGTCCTTATTTTTAATTATAACTTTTGCAATGCAAAATTTTATATATTTTTTTCATTTTTGCAATCATATTTTATTGATTACAAAAGAGTCAAATATCAAGTCAAAATAAAAAATAATTAAAAGAAGACTCATCATGACACGTATTTTCAAACGTTAAATATAATATTTAATTTTTTAATTATCATGTATATGACCCATATACATGATAATTAAACAAATTAAATATTCTATGTGAAACACATGCATCCACAAGGATGAGTCAAGTTTAGCAGCTTGTGCTTTCGTTTTCCTTATGTGATCCAAGTTTCAACACCTTGGTCCACTAATAATGCAATTTGGTGAACAGGAATATATATAAATATATATATATATATATACATATATTTTAGGATGGATTAAGAAAAAAAGTTAGGAGAGCAAAAATATATAAAAAATTTAAAGTAAAGCTTAGATTTAAATCTTAAATTTCTAAATATTAGCTAAAACTATTTAGATGATTATAATATTTTATTAATATTTATTTTATTTATTAAAAGGTTGGAGGGAACCGATGTTCCAACCACACTGTATAATATATATGCATTGACTAAGCAGGAAGATAAGCTATAGTAATGGTCCATGGCATTAATTGATGACAAGCTCTTGCACCTCATGGCGACGTCACAAACTTTGTCTGAAACTAGAAATAAACTATCCGGAATCATTTTTCATTAATCTGACCACCTCTTGCTTTGACATCGTTATCCTCTTCTTACTTAATCACTCGTCGCCATGCATAATAATGATAATATCCTATGCTTTGTACTGCACAAAGTACATGCAACTTACCTCCAACGTGGGCAGCCAATTTACAATCATCATTAGTATACATTAGATGTATTGGTATTCTAATCTGATCGATTAGGCGATTTATCAATTAAGTATTGTGTTCTACCCATCCATTTGTATCAAGTATATAGTTAAGCAGAAAAGATATTAATATACATCAATCTTACTTTATGCATGTCTGGTATTCTACAAACATGCATTTGTTAGTTGGACCGTACGTCTTCATGCACTACTTCTATATGCTCTAACTTTTTCCATCAAAGAAGAAGAACAATTATAAATTTTTCATTGTTTGCGGACCTGTAGACATCCTATCAAGTTTCAATTGTGTCAATGAACAATATATATAATTCAAAATAATAGGAATAATAATGTATGAAGGCGTAGATGTGCATGCATATTATTTAACTACGGATAATAACGACGTATTAACTACGGCGACTATACAAATTATGGTTGCACCAACAACGACAAACAGGATCATAGTCTTCTTGCAAAATTTATAATTCCAGTTCAAATCTTACTGACAAATGCAATGCAGGCAACTCTTGTCTTTTTTAAAAATAAAATTGAGGACTTTTGGTCAATACGTTCATTAATTTGGTCTATAATTTCTTAATAACTGTGTTCAACTTGATACAACAAGACAAGTGGGTTTTGTTTGTATGTTCCAATTTCTTAGGACCTCCCATTTTTGGGATTTCTTAATCAATTATTTCATTAATTTTCAACCTATATAATTAATCAGATTATTTATATATTTGTGAAACTATCGGCTTTACTTAATTTTCAACTTTTTTGTAATATCAAGAAAAAAATGGTTAAAAAATTAAATTGGAGGTATTATTGCACCTCCAGAAATCAAATTAATAGTTTCCTTATATATGAAGGGTCTCTTTTCGTATTAATTAAACGATGAAGAGTTGAATATATAGTCATCTTATTTACTTGATAGGGTCTTCGTCTTAATTAATTATTTTCATATATACATATATATATATATTTATATATATATATAACTTTATTTACTTGTACAGACCAATTAATTATTACATTAGTCCGTTAAGATAATCAAGCTTATCTGCGGCACTCAAACACCTAAATTATGCATTCTACATATGATAAAAGAAATCTCACGCAAATATTTTATGTCAAAATTAGATTAATATAACAATAAACTATTAGTTATCGTGAATGACTTAATTTTCCCATAGCTAGGATTTATCACATGACCAAATTCATTAATGTGAATGATAATATGCATTTATTGCCAAAATTAAGTGTTCCAAAGAACCAAAAAAAGGCAACAACTATTTTATCCCAATATGAATACTATGAGAAACTTATAAATGACATTTTTGGAACTAATATATATTAGAAAATCATATGACATGAAGACTCTGGTTACCAATTATCAGATTCCACACACACACACAAACAAAGAAATATGAAAAGAACAAGAGAAGTAAGAGTCTCAATTCAACGTCTGCAGGAGCTTACCAACAACTCATGTTCCATATAAAAAAAGGAAAAGAAAAAGAGAAAAAAAGGAAAATGCCAAACTGGGCCTGATTCTGGGCCTCTCATAGGTCGCTTTGGGTCCAATTTACCACCAGTTTAGACCGTGAGGCGACTACGCACGTGGGAAACCCCACCGCCCGTTTGGGGCATTTTTTGTTTTAACCACGCCAGCTGTCACCCCGACGTCGTCACATCGTGGGCCCTTTCTTCTGGCCCACATAAACTCGGTCAACAGTGTCAACTCTCTCAATTATTTTTTTTGTTATTTAAGAAAAAAATATGCAAATTTAATATCAAAATAGATGTACTCTTGACCAAATATTTATGTGGAGTGAAATTTAAATTAAAATTATTATTATTTTTAGTTTTAATTTTATGCTACATAAATAAAGTACATTATCATTTATACAGTAGATATTTTATGCATGCTACATATTGTACAAGTATACAACGTATTGTTTAGCCCTTTATTTATCTTCTTTTATCGATTTAAATTTTTTAGGTCAATGAATTATTAGTTTATTATTAAAAGTAACAGTAATAATTCTAAAATTTGATCATAGTATATTTAACTAGCAAAATTAATAAATTACAATCAAATTGATTGGCACATAATTTTAGTGAATTTATTAACTTCGAGTTTGATTTTGAAAGTCATCAATTTGATTAAAATTTATTTTCGTCATGTCTATCGAACATCGATCCGATGGAGTTCTACTCTTAACCTAAAAAAACTAATAAATTAACGAATATTATATTTTTAAATTCTCTTTAATTATCCTCTTTTACTATGTTCTTTATTAGGTAATGGATCTACTACTTTTGGAGCTCTTAGTACGCGACCGGCCGAGGCAGTCTCTCCCTTCCTACTCCTTGCTTTCTCGCTCCTCTTTTCCTCCTCCTGCTTATCTTCCATGGATCGAACCCCCCGTGAAGTTGCAGTGCATCAGTTCGGCCGCCGGGACAACAACGACGATGATGCTGAGCGGCAGCGTGGGACCATCGAGGAGCACGATTTCTTCTCCGGAAGCAGAAAAATAAAGGACGAGGCTGACCCGAGAACCACCGCCGGCAGTAGCTCTTCTCTCAGAGGCGACGCTCAGACGGCAGCTCATGACGCCGACTTCAACGTGAGTAATTATTAAGCACTGAACCAGTTGATATTTACATGCAAACAGTTAATATTTACATATATGACTTTTCTATTTAACAGAGCTTCTTACGATATGGAACTGTGTAATTAGGATTAATTTCCAGATATATGCTTGGTATACGTTTAAGTTACTTGACCTAGTAATTACTTTGTCAATTAAATTCTTTAGATGGGGTTGAACCTGTTGATCAGCTCTCAACAGGCAGTCCAAGCTCATAAAGTTCCAGCAGGAAAGGATCAGTCGACACCAAAAGATAATAACAATACTCTTAAGGTATATATCACCATATACCATTATACATATGTTATGGATATGCAAATTGTATATTATATGAATATATGTGTGCATGTTCTTGCTAGTTTCTTGTGTTTTTTATTGTTAGATATGATTGTAGATAATATCCCTGCAAGGCGAGCTAGATCGAGTGAGCGAGGAGAACCGGAGGTTAAGGAGCATGCTGGAACAGCTCACTAGGGGTTACAACACTTTGCAGAGCCAGCTTCTTCTAATCATGCAGGACCGCGAACACGAGATCGGCCGGCCGCAGCCACCGGTATGTAGACTCCTCAACATATGATCTTTTCTTGATCTTTGTAGTTTTGAATTTTATATGACTGTGAGGTTTCATCAGAACAATATAACAAACATACTAAGACGATTGTTCACAAAGAAACCTCTGGTAGCAAAACTGTAACGCAAATAGGTGGAAATTAGTTTGATTCCATAAACCAAAGTTAATTACTTAGCCCTTTGCTAATTTGGTTGTCTGTTCTTGTTTGTTTTTCTTCTTTTTGATTATTAATTAAATGTTGAATCTGAAATATATCCACACTGACCTGTCGTTGTAGCTGCTCCTTTTTTATTTGTTTCTTTTTGACAAAGTTGTATGTCGTGCGCAACTGGACTTCGCCAAAATCTCATATACCATAATTCATTGACTGCTTTGCTGATATATTTCAAATCTCATAAATATCTACTGATTGATCAATGATATCCAGAAGAATCAATATATGTTCTTTTCATTGTCGTTAGCAATTTCTTTACATTTCTCCTTTGATCGTAATTCTATTTCTGATAAATGATTCCTAAAGTTTTCATCATGAAATATAAATTTCATTTTCCTTACTGATGTGATCCTTGGCTTCACTCTCTCAAGGATAATAAAATGACTACTGCCCAAGTTGCACCAGTTCCTGGGGAATTAAAACTATTGGCACATCAGTTCATGGAACCTGGTCCAACTCAGAGAAGCAGCGGGGGCGAGCAGTACTCAGACGATGCTGAACGCTCTCCCTCTTTTCACAACGCCGACCGCAGGGAGCGAGGTGTCATTCCAACGGCCAAAAGGGAGCTGTATGCGGCCGACGATGGCTCCTCGGACCAAATGTCGCCTACCGCGGAGGACAGAAACAAGAGCCCCAAGCTGCTGGTGCAAGAAAGAAGCACCGTGGAGCAGGCGACAGGGTCCGATCAGATCCCGTGCCGCAAAGTGAGAGTTTCCGTTCGTGCCAGATCAGATGCACCCATGGTAATGATCTGCACCTACAGAAAACCTGCATGCAAAGTTGCTTACAAGGGCTTAGTGAAAGAGTACGTGGTACAATTGATCATATGCTGATTTCAGATAGGAGATGGATGCCAATGGAGGAAGTATGGTCAGAAGATGGCCAAAGGCAATCCGTGTCCGCGAGCCTACTATCGATGTACGATGGCCATGGGATGCCCGGTCAGAAAGCAGGTACGTATTTAATGAGCTCAATATAAAGTTGGACTAATTGGTTACATAATTCTCATGAATCATGACCCATCAACTAGATATTGTAGCAGCTATATATATGTAAATGTCAAGGTTCAAAATCAATCCACCTAAGACTGATTGGTTTGCCTGCAATTTCTTTTGGTAGTCTTATCTAGTGAGAGTGCTGCTAGGAACATGTGATCAACTATACGTCTAGATTCCAAACAAACAACACATTGATTGTTCTGGCCCCTAAGTATACTGTACTATTTTTCCTACTCTTGTTCAGACATATATCTATGCAATATATTTAGAGCAGTCAGTAGCACTGCATGTGCATCTTGAATACTTACGGCGTATTTCTTTGACGCATATATATGCTGACAAGCTTTTTGCAGCATGCAATGCATGGAACACGAGGTACCATGCCACCAACCAAAAGCTTGACTGACTGATGCATGATTAAGTTTCAGTCAAATTAGTTAAGAAGACAAATCATATATGGAGGATTGTTGATATTTGTATATGCTAATTAGTAGATGGCTTGACATCATAAAGGTCAACTTTGAACAATATTTTCTGGTCAGCATATATCGTTCTATCTTACTGCATGCATGTTTGGAAAGTATATATGTATATACTGATCACCAGATCTGTCTTCTAAGTTCTGGTTGCATCTTAACTTGAATAATGAATACCTTACTGAAATATCTTGGATCTATATGTTTGGTTCAATGCGACAGGTTCAGAGATGTGCCGATGACAAGACCGTGCTCATAACCACCTATGAGGGAAACCACAACCACCCGCTGCCTCCCACTGCCGTGGCCATGGCCAACGCAACGTCAAACGCGGTTGCCTCGCTCCTCTCTGGTTCAACCACCAGCAGGGACCCGCTCTTGCCCGGCGATGGTGCCGGGGCTGCTGGGTTCATGCACCAACACCACTTGCCTTATGCTTCCACCATGGCGACCCTATCGGCCTCGGCTCCGTTCCCCACCATCACCCTCGACCTGACCCAGTCGCAGAACTCGCTCGGCCTGCCACAGCGCCCGCCGCCGCATCTAAACCTTCCACCTACCCAATTCCAGTTGCCTGGATTGTACCTTCCCAACAGGACTCTGGGAGCGGCATTGCCATCGCCCATGATGCAGTTCGGTGGCGCCGTCCCACGACAACACTCGATGGTGGAGACTGTCACTGCGGCGATAGCAACCGATCCCAACTTCACTGCAGCATTGGCCGCAGCCATTACGTCGATCATGGGAGGAGCTCCGAGAGGCACGACCACGGGCAGCGGTGGTGGCAGTGCGGGCACTTCGCCTACTGATCAGTCTAATGCTGCAACAACTGCCGCTGGATCGGCACAGTTCGCTAAGCCTTGCACCACATCGCCTTTGAGAAAGTAATTCGCTAGTGATCGAGCTGCCTGCCGGAGTTTTGGAACTACAAACATGTGATATCAGATTCCAACAGATCGTGGCGGAGAGATATGTAGAATTGAGTTTAGCGACGTTTCGATTCAAATTAATGAACAGTAAGAACACATGTACATTTATTGGTATTACAGTAAATAACAATACTACATGTACACAGCAGAAGCGAATTATAGAAAAATAGTTGGATGAAATGAGCGCTTGCATAAATATTTTGATCTTTGATTCATTCTTCTGAATTTGATATAAAAAAAAGTTGGACAAAACTGTTCATGCTATAATTTTGCTAAATTGTGTTTTACTTGTGGCACCTAAACAAATCAATTTGTGATAGCTTTATATCCGTGTTTTCAGTGGAGCAACCATAACACGAGTAATATTACCGCTTTTCCTCCGTAGTGAAATAAATAAGTTAAATAATTGAAGAGAACACTTATGGCCCATGTTGTAAAACCCGACCCGGCCCGGCCGGTCGGACCGGTCGGTGTCCGGAATCTAAAACGGGTCATGGGTCATTCGAAACTCAGGGTGTCAATTGAACCGTTTTGACCCGGTCAAACTCGGTCAAAATCCGGGTTGAACCGCTCAACCCGGCGGATTTGACCAACCCGGCCAAAAAAATTATATATATATATTTTTAAAAAATAATAATAGAGTTTTAGTTTATTTTTCTAGATCTAAATAATATACTTTGTCATATAAGTAAGATTTAGAATAATTATGTTAAATAAAAAAAATTAATGAATCAATCGAGCATATTAGTATTTAATAATTATCTTATTATTTATTTTTTTATCATTAAGCACTATTACAAATTATGAATTAGAACTAAAAATATCACGTTATTATAATTAATAATATGTGCTCATGTATTTTGATTTTACACCTATATTTTATTGTAGTGACCGGACGTAATCACTCAATTTCTCATAAAATTTCTTTTTTTATATTAATTTATTAATATCCGGTTCGACCATTGGGTTCGACCGATCCGACCTGACCTGTCAAGCTATCCGAGTCGATGTCCGGGTCGGGTTTTAAAATATTGCTTATGGCACTTAATTAGATAAATTTAATATATTTTGATGATTGTGTTAAACATTTTTTTTGTGCATGTTACTTTTTTTCTTTTTAGACACTTTTACGCCAAAAATAATTAAAATCATCGACAACATTTATATTCATAATTATTTTTCAAATATATCTGTTTTCCATAATTTATCATATTGGAATATCATTTCTTAAATATATTAAAGATATGTTAAATTATAACTAATGAAAAATGTCGGAAAAAAAAATATAATCGTTAATAAACGCTCACGAAAAACAATCGACGCATTCATTAAACTCAATTCATTCAATGTGTATCAATAGAATAAAATATAGTTCAGAAATTTGTTTTATATCTATTGAAAATACATCACACAATTTCATTCTTCTTAATTATGTTTTATATGTACGAATTTTAACTATTGGATCTAAGATCTAATAAAAAAACACACATTTTATTTCGTTTGCTAACATATAATTCACTACATATATATTTTCCTCAATTACATTTTGATTACCTCATCCTTATCTAATCCGTCTCCCGCTATTTATTAAATATTTAGAAGATGGATTTCATGAATGAATTTGAGCCTATCCTCAGATTTATCTGAAATTTTAACTTAAAACAGATTAAAATCTTTTTAAAGCTGCAACAATATTGAACTATATAACCACTTTATTGATAAGATGAACGCCTTAATACATCTAAATAGATAAATTTTCGGGGTTTGATTTAGCCCAGAAATCTTAAATTTGGAAACTTTAATAAATCATATTTTAATATCTTTTGATGTCTACCGCAGTGTCATTTTATTATATCAACAATTATTAGAATAGAAATGACAAGAGAGTCGCATTATGTATGATTAGATCTTAATAATTTAAGGAGAAAATAAAAAGTTAGAAGGTTGACTTGATGAGTCAACCTTCTAGATGATTAAGCATATTTCAAGCTTAAGAAAGCTACCCAACAGTGAATCGGAACTAATTAGTTAAACATAATAGAGAAATAGATCTAGTTAGCATCGATATAAAAAGTAGAATCAAATCAATGTATTAAAAGGTAAACAAATCACAAATAAGACAACCTCAATGTATTAATAGGTACAATCTAATAAAAAAATGTGTTTTTTTATATCATAGTAATAGTAATTCGTAAGAAATAAAAATGATGAAATTAATTAAGGTGATCAGGAGTTGGGAGTCATCACCAATTTAATGACAAATGCTCAAAGACATCCTCTTTTCATAGTTAATTGAATTGTTGGGAGAATAATAAATAATCATCTGGATCAAATCTCCAATTCAAGCAAGAGATTTTCAATTTGTGCTCAATCCAGTAGAAATGAAGAATCTTTGTTGCTAGAAAGCCAGTTCGATTTGTGCTGCCACAATACATGATTCTTAACTTGTAAGTAATAATAAAAGTTGATATCAAACTCCAAAGTCCCAATAAACAAGAAAAATAAAACTCAGTTATGAAGATTTTTTCCAAGGAAAATGTCAAAAGGACAATTTTTGAAAGGGGAAAGGATGACTGCAGAAATTAGGAAGACATCAAAATGTGGAAGGACATTCAATGCTAAATGTAAAATAAATACAAGAAAAATATGATAACTAATAAGGCATCTGTTTCAAAGGTAATGCTAAGTGTTAAAGAGTCTGGGCAGCAATTTAATATAACTAGGGCCACAAGTATCAATAATTTGAGCTAAGGAATGAAGAATTTAGAGAATGCTAGTGGAGACCATTTTTTAGATCCACGGAGCACAAAAACTATTAATTTAACATAATCGAGTCATTGCATCAACAGTTCAAATAGAAGAATGAAGCACTTGCACTTACATTACAATGCAATTGGAGATGATTAGAGAGACAAATGAAACAGTAAAATTAAAAGTTGATCTCTATTTTTCTGAAAGAGAAATGATATCAAGTTTTAAATGCTCTGAAAAATGTTTTACAATGAATGAACCCTAGAATGCATTGACACTAGATTATATGTAGCCAATTATGATATTTATAACATCACTAGAAAAATAGAATTTACCAGTCATAAAGATTACTGCATACTGCATAAACATGTTGAAGATGAATGGATTTAGACTAATGTCATGCCATTAGCTGCTTGTTCATGTTTGATACAAAGAGCACATATGGAGAATGTAATCCCCACTTTGTGAAACCTCAACAGTGTGACTGTAATTTTAAGCATAATACGACTCTATTTTTTTTGTCTTTCTTGAAAGGAAAAACTTAGATATTTGTTTTGTGCATATAACTGATGTTCTAGTGAGTTGTTTTCAGATGACATCACTTCATATTGAGTGTCTCATACAACTAAATAACATGAGTCATAACTTGTGATAGCATCCAATTCTTTTACAGTACAATGCAAACATACACCATATGCTAGTCTATATGCAGTTGCCCCTGTATGAAACACGATATCCTAAGTACTATATGGGTAGCTCTGTTTACTATTCGATGAAAGCAACATAGTTTTAAAAGTCCCATATGCTCAATTTATTCAAATAATCTTCCTCAATAGAATAAAAAACAACATCAGTCCTGAAAAAGCTCAAATAGCATGGGAATATCCTAAAGAAAGTTATCTTTCATTATTTCTAAATCAAGAACGAACATAATCATGCATGATGCAAAGCTTATCCACCATTCTAACATGATCACATCATCTTCAGACAAATACAAACATCAAACGTACCAATGAACAATATTTAATCCACAAGCGAAGAGATTCGACTTCATTGCATAACATAAAGATGAAGATGGATCATATACATATGTATGCATGTATGTGTATATGATTTCCTGCTAACCTATTATCATAACTTTGCTCGTGATGTCCCCATATGCTCAATGAACTCCTCTACAATGAATCCAGCGACTTCTATTTGTAGCAAACTTCTTTAAAATATCCGACTACCTCGCATAACCGACCTACCTTTTAGTTTTAACCCAAGATTCTATGATAGTATTTTCGTGGATCCTACTCATCAACACAATAGTACATTTGTTTATCGAGAGGCCATTCAAAGGAGATGGCTCATCAATGGGCGATCGTACATACATCTCTTCTCACAATAGAGATGCATCAATTATTTCTTTATGGGTATGACCGAACAAAATGCTTTCATATTATGTACAGAAAGAGTGTATGCAGAGAATACTGTAACAACTGTACTAGTTAAAAGATCATTGATCAATGAGTGGAGGAATGGTTTCTACATGGTCTACTTTGTAAATATATTTATTATTTACTTGGCCCGCATCCTCTTTGTAACCGGAAAAAAAACATGTTACAATTGGCAACCAACAACTAGAAAATAACTTTTTTTTAGATAAAAAAAAACTTATATTAGACGAAACGGCCTTGAAGGTCTACCTCCCAAAAGAGATTTGCAGTCGAGCAACGTTCTAGCTTTGCCAAGTAGTCGGCTATATTGTTACATTGTCTATAAATATGTTTACTCTCAAAAGATACAAAATGTGTGATAAGGTTCTAGAAATCTACCATTAGATTTTTGAGTTTCCACAACCAACTATTCTCCTTCTTCAAAATGAGGATCAAAGAGAGTGAGTCAATTTCAAATGATATGTTGAGTCTTCCTTTTTCCTTGCATTTTAAGAGATCGCACCACAAAGCCCATGCATCTACTTCTAGTGCTGAAGAGAAGCATTTTCTATGGTTCCTACAAATAGAAAATCCCTGCACCTTCAACCCTTTTTGGTTTAATAAAAGAACCATCCGAGTCCAGTTTGAATTCAAAAGAGGTTGGAGGAACCCACTGGACCCGATTGGGTCTTTCTGGGGGTGTCCCTCAGGACTTTGAGATGCAACACATTCATTGAAGCCCGTCAAGATCCTCTCCTAGACAGCCTTAGTGGTGAGCCTGTGAGAGAGAAAGTGAATATCGTTTCTATGAGACCAAATACCCCAAAAACAAAGAGCAATTAGTGATTGGATGTGTGCTTTGGAGGAGGGAGTAAGATGTTCTCCTTCTGAAATCCAGATCCCTTGAGGCCAGAGATGAAAGCATTCAAAGGTATAGTTAAGATTTAGCTGGAATAAAGACCTTAGATGTAATATATAAGGGTAGCTGAAAAAGAGGTGGTTAACGGATTCTACTTCAAGGCCACATAGTGTGCAGGAGGGGTTAATTGAGTGATTAAACCAATGCAGCATCTCTTTTGTGGGGAGTCTGCCATGTTTTAATTTTCAGAGAAAGTTTTGGATCTTAGGTGCGATCTTGATATTCCACAACTGCTTCCATCCAGGCCAAACCTCTAGGCGGTGGGAAAGAGATGGCTCCTCAATGAATATGTACACTAACTTGGCATGAGCAATGCCATGGTTATCAGCATCCCATATCCAAAAGTTATCATAGGGACGTGAAGGAATGTGAATAGAAGTAATGATATCAATTAACGCAGTACCAAAGTAAATATGTAAAGCAGACAAGTTCTATTTACCTTGATGACTTAGATCACATACATTCATTACCATTAGCGCATCATTAGTAACCACGAAAGTGGGCTTTAAAGCCAAGGGCATACAAAGAGCCAAATGTAATGCCTTAAGAGTTTGACTCATACATGCGTCGATGTTCTCGCATGCCTTGGTGAAACAAAGGATGTAGGAAGTGAAAGGAAGTCACAAATAGGGAACTTAGATGAAAAATGACTATGCGATGAAAACATGGTCCATGGCCCAGACGTGCGTCGTCGTTTCCATGGGCGTGCCCATGGAAAACATCCCAAATATGAAAGGATCCGAAATGACCTTTGGAAAGGGGTCTTGATGGCTAGGCAAACTTATTCACACACCCAAAGTGTTATTAATTTATTTTATTAAATTTGGGGCGTTAAACCATAGCCTCCTTAAAAATGAATTCGTCCTCGAATTCCATCTTGAATTTCTATCAATCTAGTGTCTGAAATTTTCATTTGCTTTAGGTGAGAATATTTTATTGTTTCTATTAGAAATAACCTCCTTAGGAACCCCATCCCTAGGCTATCAGTTGGGTCCAGGGTGCATACCTTCGTGTTCAACCTCCATACAATACACTCTGCCTGTGATAAGGGTTTGAAGGTCCCTTGCTTCTCGGGCACCTTGGTCTCCATTCCTTTGATTCGGGCATTCTCGAATATAATGACCATGCTTTTCGTAGTTGAGACACGTGCCTGCCTTGCATTGGCATTCTCCAGCATGGTGCTTCTGACAATGTGAACAAGGTCTCCTTTCATCTTGTTGGTGTTGTTGTCCGTCTCGTTGTGGGTAAGGTTTAGAACATTCATCGGGGTGATTATCTCTTCTAGTAGGAGCCTTGGTTCTATCGTCCCACGTATCCCGATTTGGTGGACAAGTTATAGTTCTCTCCTTTTGGATTTTCACCTATTCTAGATGCTCCCTTTCTAGTTCTGATGTGAGCTCTAAGGCGTCCTCCATGGTCTTGTAGTCCCCACTCATGACCTTGGCTCTTAATCCATGATGCAACCCGATGACGAATCTCTTTGGCCTAGTTTTTTTTTTCATTTTTATCCAAGGTGCAATATCTCTCAAGTCATACGAACTTGACTAGATATTGCTCTGTTGTCATAACCCCTTGTTTCAATTACATGAATTCCTCCTGCATTTGATCTTTAGATACAGGGTTGATAGTGGGCTTCAAAGACTTCTTTGAAGTCCTTCGATGGGACAATGTCCTGAGTTGCAAACTTTGTGTTCTTGGTGGCTTTCCACCAATCTCTGGCATCTCCTGTGAGGCAATTGATGGTGAAGACAATCTTTCGCTCTGCAACGCACAACATCTCTATGAAAATTTCCTCCATCTTCTCTATCCATTCTCGGTCTTCCCAGTCTTCGGTCCCATTGAACTCAAGAGGATGCTACTTAAGGAACCTCTCAATAGTGTCCTTTGCTTCCTCTCGTTGGTGTTCCCTTTGAGCTGTCATCATTAGACTAGTCAAGAATATATCCTTTGCTGAAGGGATTACATACTCCTTCGTATGATTTAATGTTGACTGTTCTAGAGGAGGAGGAGCTCGTCTATTAGTGGAACGTCGTGGAGGCATCTATATATAGTAAGTGTACTATTCATGTTAATAATAAAAATATATACTCATCCCTTAGTCTAGTCCTTACTTGATGGCACGATGATGGTTCATGATTCTTCCACATGATCTTTAAAGATTTTTAAAGACAGCTAAGAAGTGCCCCTCGTTAGACTTTGATACATTCTATAATGCCCCGAGAAGACCACCATTGCCACTAACAGAATGCACTTCCCGAGATGTTACGAACATACATCATTAACTTTACTTTAAATCATAATACATAACGTGAAAGTCAATACTTTAAAATAGAATATCTAATCCGAATAAAATATATTTTACATTTTTCTATAAAAGAAAAGACATAACTGAATGAAAAAATAGTTGGCCCAATCTAAAACTTATCATGTGCAGTCACCACATCATGATCGTCTACATCGTTTGTACCATCACCTAATCATTATCCTTACCTCTTGCAGGATCAAAAATAGGGGAGACAATTCTCCCATGAGAGATCAAGCCCAATATGTAAAAGGTAATAATAATACAATAGGGTAAACCATATATGAAGATATTATAAAAAGATCAATAAAGATAAGTCATAAATTCACTTTAATTAACTTCACATGTTTGCCTTATTAGCATTTCCGTACTTACCATCATTTGTTTCAATCTTTTACCTTTGGCCCATCACTAATCCCAATTGCATCTCTCTCATGATGCCCATAATCTTTCATCAATATGTTTATGCCCAATGAATATCTTACTTTGGACCACATTAATCTTTACTTAACTTGTCTTTCATCTTTTAAACAATACAATCTTTAATGAGTCTTTACCAATCATTAAGGTCATTGGTTTTGATCCTGACGTCATTAATGCTAGTTAGGCATGGGGTCTCTCTATGACCCAAATCAATCTCATAAACTATGGTCCCTGAAGAAACTCATCAATCCCCATAGGGATCATTCGTTCTCAAAGGAATAGACTGTGATTCCCGAAGGAACTCATCAATCCCCATAGGGATCCTTCATCCCCAAAGGAACGGACAATACCCCTCATTTGGGGTCCATTAACAATTCGTTGGGAATCAACTCATGTCCTTCATAGATAATTTCAATCACATGTAGAGTTCGTTTTAAAGCCTAATCAAGCCCTAAGTTATGACTCATACAACCATCATTAAATCACGCAATAGGATCAATTCAATGGAACATAATTAATAAGAATTAAGGATGGTTAATTGTCGAAACACGGTCCGCATCCAGTCTGGACACAGCCCGCTTTTGGGTGTTGGTCATTTACAATAAATCCTTGCCAGGACACGTCCCGCGTCGAGAGAAGATACGATCAATGTCGTGTGCTTGACGTGGTTGATCCGGGGACTCAATCCTTGTCGGTGACATGGTCATTTCGTCATAAGCCAAAGCACGATCAGCGTCAGGGTGATGTGGACCGCGTTTGTCGGTACTGTTCAATCACACGACCCACGTCCGAGAAGGACATGATCCATGTCAGGAAGATGGTGGTGTCAGTCGAGAAACACGATCCGCGTCTTGCGTGACACGAGTCATTTCCACGGGTTTTGATTCATTCGCAGAGCCGTCCTGCGACGCGGTGACGTGACCGTTTGCATGGAGAACGCAAACCGTGTCTCAAGAGACGCGACTCGTGTTCGAGGTTTGTTTCACAACATACATATATAGAATACCCTAAAGTTGATCCTCCTAATTACATACCTCGATTTTGTTGATCGATCTTCCTCGTGTCTAGATCCTCCCTCGCGGTATGTCCTCCCTTTCATTGAGTCCTCCGGGAGTGAGGAAGGAAGGGGCAAAAGAGAGAGAGAGAGAGAGAGAGAGAGAG
>LTAE01002777.1:15856-41490 GCA_001647135.1 Pontederia paniculata | reverse complement strand
CTTTATGGACAAGTTGTGTATCCAAAAGTTCATGTATTGTATTATGTCGTCCTTTAATCAAGTTTATGTGTCTTCCGCTGATTCGTACATTGTCAAGATCTTGATGTCTATTGCTGATTTTTATCTTGTGTCGATTATATTGTGTCTTATGTTTATATTTCTTTCATGTTTTGACCATGATTGTCAATGGTCAAGTCAAGCTTATTGTCCAGTAGCGTTCCGGAGACTATTCCGAGCACGCGGCGAATGTCGATTCGTCCGCGTGGCGGGGCGCGTTTTCGGGGCGTTACAATATATCCGATAAAAAAATGAGGAAAGTAAACCAGTAGTAATTAGTGAAAAGACAATACTTATACAAACCAGTGAAGGATTTAAAACGTAAAACTTTACCTACCGATCTTAATTATAAAGTTATACACGTAAATAATTGCATCGGCTGGGGAAACTCTCATGTTTTGCTAAATACATTGCAGGAAAGCACGAATACACACTGATGCTTTTCAAACCTTAAAAAAAACTATACTGAAACCAAATACCGTTGAACAAAAACCAAATTGCAACACAGAACCGGTAGAGCAAAAGCTTCGACTCACAAGTTCATCGTGTTCCCTCTCTTCATCTTCTCCAGGTTGCTCTGGAACAGCAGCAAGGCTGCTACCTGCAACATTCCTAGTAACGGAGTCTGTGCTGTTATCATGGTTCAGTGGGGAGGAGGTAGGAGTGTCCCTTCCAGAAGTGGAACTTGATCCATGCTCTGACTGACTGGAACAGTCCGTCTTAGGATGTTACATTATCTTGAGTATATAAAAAATTATAAAATAAATAAATATTACCATTAAATTGATATGAATTAAAAAAATTAAAAATGAATAAAAGAATTGTAAATGATACATTTAAAATTATCATGTCCACCCATCCTTTAATATAGTAATTATAGAAAAATAAATGAAAGATAAAATATTAATTTTCAACTAAAATATAGATATAAAATAGGATCTCACCGAGAGAAGAATATGAGGGACATGCGTTGAAGATTCCTTTTTATAAGGATGCAATATGACTTGAAGACTATTGCTAAAAACATTATGTCAAGTTAATATTTAAATTAAATTAGTTATTACTATTTTTTTAGTTACTCATGTCCTTATTTTTTATGTTCTCCATGTAGACAAAAGTGGTCTTTAATAATTAAACTATTATTGAAAAAAATCATATTAA
Source organism: Pontederia paniculata (assembly GCA_001647135.1). Classification (NCBI taxonomy): domain Eukaryota; kingdom Viridiplantae; phylum Streptophyta; class Magnoliopsida; order Commelinales; family Pontederiaceae; genus Pontederia; species Pontederia paniculata. The sequence continues at coordinate 40,272 of LTAE01002777.1, read as the reverse complement.
GATCACGACAAAAGAAAATAAAATATTGAAATAAAAACTTGAATACATTGTATGTGGTTGCCTTTGTATTGATCTTTTTATACATTAATTTATTTTTTTTACAAATTGTCAATGAATATATAAATAAAAAGTGTATAAACAATAAGAGAGAAAATATTATTTTCTTACAAAAAATGAAATAGAAATTGACTTATTATGTGGAAGAAATAAGATATATATATATATATATATATATATATATATATAAACTAATCATTAGATAGAAATATGCACGATATTTTGAGAATTTCAATATGATATCATTAGTATAATAAAAAAACCAAGATCATATAAAAAAATCAGTACAAATGTTTCTTGTACTAACAATAAGTGAATATAAAGAAATAAATAAAATGTAAAAACATTTAGAGAATAATAGCTCATAATCAAAAAATTCGAATAAAAAATTTACTTTTGCAAAACAAATAGTGTATATAAACTAAATGAAGTAAAGACAAAATCTATAATATATTAAAAATATCAAGGATGTTACGACATTCCTTTTATATATGAATATAAAGAATGATTTTATATTTTTTATAAGATTTTTTTATATTTTTAATTTCTAAAAGATTTTATCTTATCTTAGTATAAAAATTATTGAATATTAAATTAGTATAGTTGAGATTATTAAAGCATGTGTCCCACTCAGACACAGTTCGTGTTGGGATGTTATATTATAATCTCCTTAAAAATTAATTTGTCCTCGAATTCAACTATATCATCTATCTTATCAGTTATTCCTTCTTTTAATCTATGCCAACTACATAATCTTATCAGTAAGGTTTACTAGGAGTACATGGCTGAGTGTCATAGTCTTGTGGTTCCGCTTCAACCCTCATGTCGTACACTCATCTTGTTGTCGACTTGAAGACACTTCCTCCTTCGTGAGGACCTTGATTACCCTTTTTTGGCTATGGGCAATCCTTGATGAAGTGATCATATTTTTCACAATGGAGGCATGCTCTAGTTCTAAACCGACATTCTCCCGAATGATAACTATGACAATGCGGTCTTTGTTGTTCCTCACATGGTACATAGGGCCTTTGGCGTTCATCTCATCGAGAGTCTCTGTCAATGGGGGCCTTGGCTTGCTTTCGTCCATCCGACCTAAGCTTGTCCCTATTCTCATGTCATATTGGGGTTCTTTACCTTTCGTAATCATCATATTCATTTTCATGTTCATATGCTAATTCAGAGGCTTCATCTATATTCTTGCAGTTGCCATCCATCACCTTGGTCCTCAATCTTGAATTAAATCTTTTGACAAACCGTTCGACCCTTTCTTTCTGGGTATGTTTCAAAGTGCAGTACTCACCAACGAGTGAATTTAACCAAGTATTAGGACACAATCATCCTTCTCTATGTCAATTGCAAGTACTCCTCTTATTTATGCCCTCGCTTCTAAGGTGGGAAATAATGAGCTCCAAAAACTTCTTTGAAGTCTTTCCAAGTGATCGATGTCTAGCCAGAGAACTTGGTGACCTTTGTGGTCTTCCACCACTCCTTAGCATCCTTGACCAGTCTATTTGCAGCATAGACGATCTTTCTCGCTTTGACACATTGCATTTCCTCAAACACCTCCTCCATGTTGTCCACTCATTGCTCGGACTCATCAAAGTCATAAGAGCCATCAAATTGAGGAGGTTTCAACTTGAGGAAGCTCTGAATTGTGTCTATGGAAGGGTCGCGTCATCCAGATGATTGCTTAGTCGGGGGTTCAGAAGTTTGAGTATTCATATTTTGTTCCATCCTTGACCTATCATTTGCTGATCCACTTGGAGCTTGCCTTAGGTCGGAGTGGAGGCAACGAGGGACAGCTCTTGGAGACATCTACATTGATAATCCATTTTCAATTAGTACACATTGGAAACAATTTTTAGTCATAAAAAAATTCTTCTTCTTTTCCTCATTCTCATAACCTCCTTAGGACTTATCTTATCCTCTTTCTGATGGCTCGGTGGTTGCTCGTGATGCTTGCACATGGACCAGACTTACTTGGAGGTAGCTAAGAAGTATGTCACGTCAGGCTCTGATACCTTAATATAATGCCCCCAAATCCACACCATACAACTTGGCAAAATGCAAATTTGGAGACACTACGACATTACTTTTTGACTTAGCAATTGATTCGTCATCAATATAGACATGTTATGTGAAAATAATAATTTTAAAATAAAAACTATTTCTATAGTCTAGCCAAATAAAATAGTCTATTACATCAATCCAATAATTTTCTAAAGAAAACTAATAAGACTTAGGACTAGTATTATATCATGTGCAAGCATTCATATCACGAGCACAACATCACTAGTTTCATCACCTATCACTGCTCATCACCTACAGGATCAAAAGTAGAGGAAGCAATCCTTCCTTGAGCGATGAAGCTCAAAACGTAATAATAAATATCAATAGGAAAAAGCATATATGCAGATAATATAGAGAAGTATTCTATTTCATCAGTTCATCTTGTTAAATAATAACTTTACTTTTACTTTTCTTCTATTACTTCAGTACAACAATGATCATAACATCAGTTGCACCCTTATGATGCACATTAGTTTTAGTGTTCAATATGTTCATGATCATTGATTCATTATTCTCTTCAGTATCACCAGTGGCTAGAACATTAGTTACACCATTGTATACAGTACTCGGTATTGTTCAAAGGCTAATAAATACTTAGATTTTTTATTTATCTTGTCCTAAGTTATTATTAAGTTAAGAGCCTTTAATAGAGCATGGAAGATTCAGGTTGACTTGACACCAAGATGGTTAGCTAGGCCATAGCGCACATAAGGAGGGAGAAATCCCTGAACATGAGGGCATGAAACCCTAACAGGAGGGAATGAATCCCTAGCCAGGGCCATCCTCTTCATGTGACATCATTAACAATTTTTCATCTTATTATCAGTGGGACAATAGACTCACTTCTAGGTTATCTTTTAGAGACCTAAGAGAAAAATCATTAGAGTTTTTCAATCATTATAGAATAACTCATTTACTTTAATTATCATCTCATTAAGCATACCAACTTCTCGCGTATGAAACAGACAGATCCGTGTTGGGTCTATGCAACAAAGTTCGCATGGTAAATAGTCAGGGCAACACGGTCTGCGTCAATGTCGACATGGCCTGCTTTGCAAGCTATCTTTAGCGCGTCCGTTTCCAGGTGATACGTCTTGCATCCAGTTTATAGTTTTGTAAGTTAGCATGGTCTGTTTTGGGTTCAACCTGGTTCGTGCTAAGGTAATGTCGTGGTGCAGGAAACACAGCTCGTATCAAAGGAACACTATCCATTTTTAGGGTTCTGGTCTCAAGTTGACACCATCTTTGATTCGAGGGACGTCGCCCGTGTTTTGGTGCGACACGGCATGCTCCCATCTCTGGTATCCTCAAGGACACGGTCTATGTTTGGCGGTGAAGCGGTCTGTGTTGCATCGTCTATGTGTTGTCTCAAAAGCATGAACCGTGGTGGAGTCGCTCTTTGCAAGGAACGTGGTCCATGTCTAAGAAGAACATGACTCATTTCCGCCTCCTTATCGATGCTATTCAGGGAACACGGCCAAAGTCATAGGAGACGTAGCCATTTTCAATAAGCTTCACGGGCCATGTCGGGTACGACATGGTCTATGTTCTGTTTCGTCCCGGGTGAGTTAGGTCATAACATTAATATTCTAACGCATGGATAATATAGTTATCAATCTTATATTAAATCATGCTTATATGCAATACCTAAGGTTGATCCTCTATTTTACATACCTCGATCATGGTGTTTATCTTTCTCCTTGATCTGTGTTTCTCGATATTCGTTCCTTCTCTCAATTGTCTTCCTTCATTTAGTTCTTCAAGTGTCTGTTTCTGATAGCTTGGCTTACGAGAGAAAATAATGAGGGTGTCTCTTCTCTAACTCTCTTTTTATAGTAATTTTTAGAGCATAATCCGAGTTTAATTCAACTTAATCTCATATTATTTTATTTCATTCCAAAATTAGTTAAATTATTTTATTATCTTCTTCTTAGTTTGATCCATAACACAGCTCATGCCAATATGAACACAGCCCGCATTGGGTTCATTTTGCAAGCAACATGATCCGTGTTAGGGTGTTACATTATCTTGAGTATATAACGAATTATAAAATGAATAAATCTTACCACTAAATTGATATGAATTAAAAAATAATTAAAATGAACAAAAGAACTAATGGAAGGGATATTTGAAAATGATACGTTTAAAATGATCATGTTAAACACCACCCATCCTTTAATATAGTAATTATAGAAAAATAAATGAAAGATATTTTCAACTAAAATATAGACATAAAATAGTATCTCACTGAAAGAAGAATATAAGGGACATGCATTCAAGATTCCTTTTTATAAGGATGCAATATGACTTGAAGATGGTTGCTAAATAGTATATAGTTATTAGTTAACCACCCACTAAAAACATTATGTCAGGTTAACATTTAAATCAAATTAGTTGTTACTATTTTTCTTAGTTACTCATGTCCTTATTTATGTTCTCCATGTAGAAAAAAGTGGTCCTTAATAATTAAACTATTATTGAAGAAAATCATATTAAGAACGAAAAAAACAAAATAAAAATATTGAAAGAAACTTGAATATATTATATGTGGTTGCCTTTGTTTTGATCTTTTTTCTACACTAATTTATTTTTTTACGAATTGTTAATGAATATAGAAATAAAAAAATGTATAAACAATAAGAGAGAAAAATATTATTTTCTTATAAAAAAGGAAATAGAAGTTGACTTATTGTGCAGAAGATAAAATTTATATATATAAAAACTAATCATTAGATAAAAAAATGCATGATATATTCAGAATTTTAATATGATATCATTAGCGTAATAAAAAACCAAAGATCATATAAAAAATAAGTACAAATGTTTTTTGTACTAACTATAAGTGAATATAAGAAATAAATAGTGTAAATATATTTAGAGAATAATAGGTCATTATCAAAAAAGTTGAATAAAATATTTACTTTTGCAAAACAAATAGTGTATATAAACTAAATAAAGCAAAGACAAAATCTATACTATATTAAAATGAACAAAGTATAGGAACGTCACGACATTTCTTTCATATATGAATTATAAATAATTATTTTATATTTTTTATAAGATTTTTATATTTTTATTTTCTAAAAGATTTTATCTTATCTTCAATTAGTATAAAAATTACTGAATATTAAATTATTATAATTGGGATTATTAAATTAGATATCTTGTAACTATGTCTTATTAACAGTTCAATATTTTTTAATTATTAATAATCATTTAATAATGATGTAGATCAATATTCTAATTTTGATTAATAAATAATCATGCACTAATTTAAGTAGAACGTGGATGCTTATGTGTTTGCCAAATGTCGTGACGTCCTTGATATTTTCTTCTTTTTAATATGGTATGTCTGCGCTATGCGTGGATGATTTTTTTTTATATTTTTTACTTTCTATAAGATTTTATCTTATCTTCAATTAGTACAAAATTATTGAATATTAAACTATTATAGTTGGGATTACTAAATTAGATATATTGTAAGTTGTAACTACGTCTTATTAACAGTTCAATAATTTTTTTAATTATTAAATAATCGTTCTAAGCCCAACCGTTAGAGAGAAGAACGGTTATGTGCTGAATCTACTGATCTGAGCGGTTCCTAAAAAAATCAAACCAGCAACTGCACCTCAATTACGTTTATAAATATACTCCAACATAAAGTATGGCATATCCAACATCGTCTCTCAAGAATCTTTCATCATTATTTGGTAACTACATTCATGTTTCAGTATCGTGTACTGGTAGATGCTACAAGTGTTAAAAATATGCGAGGAACATGAATGAAGTATCAAATAGAGATGCCTGATTCGGTTTACAAAGTCCTATAACTACTAATTAAGTAATGCCAGAAAATGTTCCAGCAAAGGATCGTTGCATCATTATTGGGAGATCGCTTCATTCCTTTCTGAGGCATATTTCCTCTTAGATATCATCACATCAACTGGTGTTTCTATGATGATGGCTGCAACAGTCAATAGAATGTGTCGAACATGAATGGATCGATATCCAATAGGGATACATGATTCTGATTCCTTTATATTCGTACTATAAAAATTTGCTTACCAAATGATGCTTGCTAATAATTTATTTCTTTTTAATTAACTGTTATCTGATTAATTTCAACGAGGCAAGCATTCAACCGATAATACTCTGAAATCTTTATATTGCAATTGTAAACAATGACATTTATTTATTCCGTTTTTTTTTTAATTCAGGTTTAGACTGTTTAGTTACTTAGAGCATTTTGTACTAAAAAGTGTAAAGAAGGTTTTACGCCGATATTGAAATTGGAGAATGATTATGTTAATTTCATACATGATGTTTCAAGTCTCTGAACAGTTACCATGAGAAAGTGCTATATATTTCCGACAGAAATGAGAGAAGAAAACCGCATTATAAAGTTACATACACGTAAATAATTGACTCAGCTGGGGAGAGTCATGTTTTGTTATATATACATGCAGGAAAGCACGAATACACACTGATGCCTTTAACCTTAAAAAAAAACTATACTGAAACCAAATACCGTAGAACAAAAACCAAATAGCAACAGAGAACCTGTAGCACAACGTTCTTCAAGTTGCAAAAGCTTCAACTCACAGGTTCATCATGTTCCCTCTCTTCATCTTCTCCAGGTTGCTCTGGAACAGCAGCTAGACTGCTACCTGCAACATTCCTAGTAACGGAGTCTGTGCTGTTTTCATGGTTCAGTGGGGAGGTGGGAGTGTCCCTTCCAGAAGTGGAACTTGATCCATGCTCTGACTGACTGGAGCCGTTCAATGCATGACAATGTGGACAGTAATACGTTATGTATTGAAAATCCTCTTTCCTTGATAGTCCTACATGCGACAAAACATATATCAGTTTCAGATTTCCGTGGGTCATCTAATCCAGAAGGGAAAGTCATGCTACCAACCATTATGCATGTGGCAGTTGCCACATATCAGGGCATAACACTGAGTTGGATCCTCCCCAACAAGTAGTGCAGCAAGTCGAGCAAGCCAGCCACCATCACTGGGGACTGGCCCTCTATAGTGTCCAACAACCCTTTGACTTGGTTCGCTGGAATTTTCATCAGCTAACTGAGAAACTTCGCTCCCTTCGTACATGTTTGTAACATTTGGAGATTTCCTATTACGAAGACCAGAAGACTGCACTAGTTCAGTGATGTCAGACTTATCTCCTAAATATACTTTCAAGCCTGAATCAGCACCAAGCTTAGTTGCCAGAACAGTTGCAGCTGCTGCCTTTGCGGCAGGATCAACGTCATATTTCTGTTCACAATTTCAATGGGAAGATTATAATAATAGAGAAGGATCCTGCTTTTTTCTTAAACCATAGTCAATGGGAAGATTAAACCATAATTAGACCAAATCACGTGCACCTAAGAGCAAGAGAAGTATGAAGCATATTAACATAGAAGATACCTGAATAAGTTGTTGTGTCATGTAATAATTTGTTCTCTCTTTCAACTCATTGATCTTTTCTTGCCTCTCATCACGAAGCCTTTCAAGTGTCTTGTGGTCCTTGTTATCAACTGCAGAAACCAATGGGGGTGTAATTAACAATATGGGAAACATATCTCAAATTTCAGATTACCAACCAATTCTCTCAAAATACAAGAAAGATTCCCAGCCAATTCAACTCATGGCAAGGAAGCCTGATTGTTGCTTCCATCAAATAACAAGACATCTTAATATGACCCACTCATACACATGAGAAGCACCTGATAAGGTTGCTATTTTTTTTGCATGCGAACCCAATCCCTGCATTGGCACGGACCTGGGCAATGAAATCAAAGGTGGCACACTCAGAGGGATCTCCCGATGATGACAATGGTAGGAGAGCTCTCAGACAAAGTTCCTCTAAAATATTGATTAGGAAACTTCATATAAGATCACAAGTTTCATAGTTGTACACTTGCATTCCCTCGAAAAAGAAATATTGTACGCTTGTCCTAGCGACGGTTACTGTGAATCATTTTTGGACATCAATATAACATGATCAGTACTTAGGATATTCTTAGTTTTTTTTTTTGAGAGACAGAATTATGATATTCTTGGTCGATAAGCCTTAAGACTCATCTAAATTAGGTTACTAACTAGGTTGTAGATATCCCATCTGTTATTTGATAGACATGAGAACTACAAAGCACCCTGTTGAATGGCTTTTGGGGATGACAAGAAGTTACGCACATGACAAAGAAAGTTATGATCAACATTTTTATAGAGGGACATTAAGAAAAATTATATTACCTTTTCCATGAACAAATTGACATGACTTGAATAAAGATACAAATAAGTTACAGTCAACAGAAAATTTGAGAGGCAAAATACTTTGTAACTATACGTGATTAGCTATTAAAAGAATAGAAGTTCAGAGTGACAAGGGGTTTCTGATATTTACGCATTCTTGTCAAGCTTGCAAGTGTGAAATAGATCAAAGCTGACAATCCAGGCAACAAAAACATGGGCAAGACACGAGCTGCTCTCAGCTGCCAGCTTAGATCCAGTTCTCTTGTCGTCGCAATACCATAGGTCACTGCCACAACCTGAAAGGAAAAAACTATCAAAATCATAGCAAAATGAAGGGAAAAGGAAAACTCATAATGAGAAAAAATACTGCCCGTCCTAGTTTGTATTAGTTGCAGTTGATTCAAACCGAGAATACAATCAAGTCCAACGCATAGGAAGGGGTAGGGACCAGCGAGCACCAAGCTAATATTAATTCATTATGAACATTTACAAATCACAAGATGCAAGTGCAGTATGGAGAGTTAAAGATAACAGTATAGGGTAGTCATATAAGATTATGCAACAAGAGGCCGGCCAAATACTGTATTAGCTGCAATTATGATACTACAGTTCATAGTTTTTCCTTCTATCCGTGTCCTCATCAAATTAATGGCATTAACTTGGAAGTGGTACAGATTTGATAACAATAGACGCGCCGGTAAAATTGACGAGCGCAACATCGATGAGGCAATCCCTTCACGACTCACCAATTGATAACCGAAAAAAGATCCTTTGAAATGACCATTTGATATCCATGAATTCTTACCTTCCAATTAGGAGCTAAACCATGTTTATGTCGACCGATACCTTCCTTAATATGAATGATTTAAGAATTCATATTTTCTTTCCATTACGCTAATTTAAAGCATCAATTTCCCATTTCCATCAAGAAAACAACGTCCACAATTGATTCCTTCTAATTACGGACAACTGGATCGATTCCAAGAACATAACGAGCGGAGGGGAATCTAAAAAAAAGGTGGAGAGTGAATCGACCTCGAGAGCCACCGAGACGGCGATGATATTCGTGGTCATCTTCCGCGACGACCGCGCGCGCCGCTTCAGCCTGGCGTGCACCGCGGCCTCCTCCTTGGAGAGGTGCTGCAGCCGCTTCTCGAAGTCGTCGCCGGCGCCAAAGATCCCCCTCCACAGACGGGAGACGATCCCCCTCCGTTTTCCCTTGACGGAGGCCTCCCTCTTCGAGCTGGCATCTCCCGACGGCCCCTCGGCAGCGGCGGCCGGCGAGGCGTGGGCGGCGTCTTCCGCCATAGCCGGACGAGGACGCCCGCGATTGGATCAAGAGGGAGACGGGATCGGGGAGCTGACGACGGTCGAAGGAGAGAAGAGAGCGACCAAATCAAACTATTTTTTTCTCCATAGGCAACTTTACCCAACTATTTTTCATGGTCGGTTGGAAAAAGCTTCACTTTTTTTTCGCTCTCGAAGCGTACGGCATTTCTTAATGGAGCAGGCAAGTGACAAGAGGTGGCGAGAAGCAGCCCAAAAGCCCAATATTATATATTCTTATTATATTTTTGGTATTTTATTTCTTAAAGGCTTCGATGGACTATGTACAAAATTTATGCTGAATTCAGAGGAAGAAAAGTATACTTATTTTTTTCGGCAAGAGTTGAATTCTATTTATGATGTCATTGTTTTCTCAGGAATCACAAGAGCTAAAAATCTAATATGAGATAATATAATTATATATATATGTATATATATATATATGGATTTAATGCACTATTAAGCACTTAATATTTAGTAAAAATGTTAAGCATATTTTAATCATCTAATATATATAATCAATGATGAATGATCTTAAAAAAATATTTAGCATGATCTTTTATTAATTTGATAATTCATTATTGATTATGTATTGAGTGGTTAAAATATGTTCAATATTTTTTTAATGCTTAATAGGTGCAATAAATCTTATATATATATATATATATATATATATATATATAACGTTGTTTTGTAACTTTTCTTTTGATATTTTAATTGTTTTCGAAGTTAAAAGAATAAAATAAATTTATTTATGTTTGGACGAATCAGGATATTTTTTTTCTCGGACATAGAAATCCTGCAATACGCGTAAAGTTTCAAAATAATAGAAAAACTTAGCTACAAATATGATAAGAGTGATCGATTGGTTTCCGGAAATAAAAACGTGCACTGCATGGGAGAGTCAAGGCATCATGGAAAATACATGTAACCTAAAAATATATACTTTGGAAGGCCTTTTCTAAAAAAGGCTAGAGAAAGTTCATTTTTCAAGAATTGTACAAAAAAAATACAACAAATAGTCTTATGAGAGAATGTAAAAAGGTACTTCGTTTTGGCTGAAAACAAATTGTTTTCTCATCACAACAAAGAAAATGAAATCCAGTTAACAACTCTTATCTTTTTTATACATGCATTGGGGAAAGAGAAATTATTTCATAGTTTCAAATTCTGTGAAAATCTCATCTGAAAGATTTCGGAGGTAAAACATGAAACAAAGACGAGGCTTTGCTTTCTACGCTCGAATAAGAGCAGCTGTGTCCATCAAATATTTCTTATACTGTGACATTTCAGACATCAACTTACCATAAAATAAAGGTTATTTATCAATTGCCTTATGCAAGTCTTGCATACATCATATATGCCTATATACACTACACAACTGCAGCATAAGTTACGATCAGCGGCACGCGGACTGACAAAGTAAACCCCCCTGAGAAAGTAATAGATAGGGTGTCATGAAGTCTTAAATTTGTCCCAAGTATCTGAAGTATTCAAAGAGCCAAACACAAAAAGAAGCCACTACAAACCCATCCATGAGATCGAAATGTATTTTGCTCTTCATATTCTTTAACTACGAGAAATGCTTCTCCAAGCTAACACTGGTAAACACATTGTGTGCTAATTGTAATGCTTCCAACTCTGAGATATATAATTGATACCGGATGAACCTCTGTTCAAAGGAAGTAAAATATTAGAAAAACTAAACATACGATCAAAAAAGAAATATGAGAAAATAAATTAATCCAACGGAGGAGCATACAGATAGTTGTGTAATTATGTCGAGGCTTGTATCAACATGCCAATCTGCTTCTAATTGTCGAACAAAAGAGGTTCGTCCAACATCAGTTCCGCAAAAGAGGACCTTCAGGAGTCAAATAATTTTAAAGTTTAGAATGGACAGGATCATATATGTCTATATTTGGACATCAAATGTATGTCAATAAACAAAACTAGAACACGAACAGGAGCTTCAGGAATCAAATAACTTTAACGTTTAAAACGGAAATGATCATATAAATCTATAATGAACATTAAATCTATGTCAGCAGACAAAAATAGAACAAATAACTAGTCGATTGAGGAAAAGTTTAGGCCTTCCGCAGCAACGAAAAGTTGCTAAGAACAAAAGAAGCACCTACCAACCAAGTTGGTTGGCACGGATAGTTAGCAAATATGTGCCCCGGGTTGAGGGACCGGGAGCTAGTACCCCCGAGTTCGAGCTTCAGAGTCTCCAATTTAACCAAGATTTACCTTCGCCGCGTCCGTCCGAACACTGGATTAGTCGCGTGCTAGTAGCCCTGGACACCAGTGGGGTTCTACCCATAGATCCAAAAAAAAAAAGCACCTACTAATAAGTTGTTCATTCATTTGCATTTATTTTTCACATGTCCATCTGTTTTCCGTTGTAGCTTTAAAAATGCATGAGAACCAGAGGGTTCACAAATTGGGAATCAAGGGTTGCATACAAAGCAAGTCTACCTTCTCTTTGATCAAGAAGGTAGGCTTATTATTTCACACAAACGTGATTCATATACTTATCTGTGCAGTTGCTTTAACCATTACACTAGCAGCTTATATTGTTAAAGAAAATATCAAATATTTCCTTCCAAAACCAAGAGGCAAGAGGCTTTGTGAACTGTAAATCGAGATTGGTATATAATCCTACCTTCTCCTTGATCAAGATCCCAGCCTCAAAGAGTCCAGCACTTTCAAGAGCAGAAAGAACTCTTTCCTGCAATCATTGATTTTGTGTTGCATTAAAAAGTGTGCTGCAATTAAAAAATATAATAAAGAAAAAAGTAATAAACAAGGATCTTCAGGATAAAAGTTCAAATCTAAGGTATGAATTTTGATAGACATCTTTAAAAACTTAAACATCTTCAGCTTTTTGTTGTATAATCAAAACAATTTGAAATAATATTAAGTGTCATCCTTAGCTTAGGGAAGAATGTTTTCAGTGGATTCCTTAACCACAAGAAACAACAAGCAGGACGAACTTGGGAGCATCAACTGAAGATGCCCAAGAAGAAAACAAGATTAAGGACCAGAATCCAAGAACTGCATCAAAACCATACATTGCTTACCCTGGTCATTTAGAACAAGTAAACCACTGGCAAATACATACAAGCACACATATTACCGAATTCAAATGAAGTATATGAATATGATAAAAAGAAAATAGTTCTCCTGGAAACAAAAAAGCCGTTCAACGAATATCACTTGAGCTCGTCAATTAAGAAGCCTACTAGCAGTAAAAACCCGAATTTCGTTTCCTCGAGGAGCAAAGCTAATAGAAGGACAGGCATTGTCAAGCTTTCATCTTAAACCAAAAAAAGGCCCACAATGATCTAACAAGAAACAATTAATAAAACAAGCGCCATAAAAACAAAAGTAATGATACTAATAAACCAAACCAGTATAGAACAATGCAAAGTAATCATTCCAATATTTGGGATAAAATTATCTTCTAGATGCATATTCAGTCAGTAATAGAGGACTTTCGACCCAATAAAAAGTCACAAAAGAACTGGGATAGAAAGTTTCAACATTAAAAAGGTCTTTCAACCAATAAAAAATCACAAAAGGACGAGAATAGAAACTTTCAAAATTTCCTCACCTCACTTTCGTCATCCAGAACTGTCTCCATCAGATAAACATCACAATGCTTACTAATTTCAAGAAGTACTTCGAGCACAGAGGGCCTAACAGTAGCATGTTCCTACACGAATAAAGTTCAGACAATGCCTTTAATCAAGCTGCCTAAATCAAATGATAGATGATTCTAATTGTAAACCTGAAGCTCCTGAGGAGTCTTCTCCTCTAGAACAACACCAAGGAGCTGACATGTCATCTGCAAAAGCAAGAACGACAAACAATGTAAGACACAAAGAACGTTTAAAAGTTTTTTGTTTGTTCGTTTGAGGGAAATAGTCTGCATTGATTGATATGGTAAAAACAATTATAAGTTATAAAGCACATAGTAATGTGTTGCTCTTGGACATTTGTGCTTCACTGGGAACAAGCACTTGACTGATCTTCACTGAAACTGAAGAACCCCAGGTAAAGCAAGACTAAAACTTAGCTTCTTTGCACCTTACATGACATGAGTCCACAACCCTTAATTCATCCCTCGCATCATATTGAATGCAGGTCCTAGTTTCCATTAAAGTTCATTTGAAATTTCATTAAATTATAAATGGGATAACTGTTTTTTGTTTATTTCGTTTTCTACATGCAACATTTTTAAAACACCTATTTATTTTGATCAAATTGTAAATAAAATTAAAATTCGCGACATGTAATTTAAGAAAGAAAATGATCATATCTTGAAATTGTTAGAATTTTTATGACTATTTAGTTCTGAGTCCCCTAAGGAATCTTAAGTTTTCGCAATAGCAGGAGTATGTCAACAGCATAACAGGTCATATTTTGAATAGTAAACATTTGAGAAATCATTGGTTTTATCCAAATTGTATGAGAGTTCCTCCATGTTGACAATTTGGGACAATCATTTACATCCCATTTTCTGACAAGTATTCCACATGGTTCTTGTAACCATAAGGTGGAATTCATGTTGAATGAGCTCTTCATCTTCTTTAGCTTGAAAAGTTCTTTGTTTGGATTATAAATACTGTTTCGGGCCCACACGACAAGCTTCACATGATTATTGTTGCCAGAATCCAAGATATTGCTTAAAGATTCTTGTCATTACACTTAAGAGAACTTTCTTAGCAATGTGTATTAGCAACATGAATGAGCTTATTATGCTGGATTGAATTATTTTTTCTTTCTATATATAAAAAAATCAATCTCACAAAGAGCTATACCGTTTTTTTGAGAAAAGATCTATGCTGTTATGGATTATTCCTACCTAAATGTTACAACTTACCATGTCCTCTGCATGCTTACAAAATCATACAAGCGCAAAAACTAAATCACAGGTAAGACTTACGCACTTATGAAAATTGAATGAGACAGTATCAAGGATATCTTTTAGAAAAATGATAAATGGACAATGAAAGAACAAGAAATGTTAATTAATAATTCTCATTTGTACGAGTAAATCTTCTGCATAAAAGGACAGCAATAATTCTCATTTTGTAGAGAAAGCAATAATTCTTATTATATGGAAATAATCAAAACTGAAGTATCCAAGTCATCTAAGTAGCTAGTCATATAGATGAATACATGGGAAACACGAAGCAACAAATATCATGGAAAGTAAAATTCTTTGTCATTAACCGTAGGGCACATATTAATGTATCTCTATAACGTGTATCCAAAAACATCACATTTATCCCACAGGAAAGAAGGCGCCAAGATCAGACCAGGATGGAAAGTTAGTGCTAGGTAACTACAAAAGAAAAATGCCGAATCACATGAAAGAATCCATGAAGTATATATCAGAACTATGATGCAATTCTTGTTACCCACCACATTTAGCGAGAATAATATGTGGCAGCTCCCCCTCAAAAAATAAAAAAAAAATTACAGGACCAGCTTATACCCTCAAATTAACAAGACAATTTTCCACTTCCCAATTATAGTTAGCATCAGTAGCACCGTCAAACAGTTTCATATTTTGTTTACCTTTCGGCAGCCGCCCAGTTTCTTCCTTACAACTTGGTTAAGAGTCAACTACAAGAACCAGATGAAAGAGCAAATCATCAGCTAAACTTACAATTTGGCAGTCATTCAATCAGAAAAGGGAAAAAAACGGGAATTTTACCTCGACAGGAGCGCCACGCGCTTCGACGATATCATCGGAGGCACTCCACTCCGCCAGAGACGCAAGCCCGTCCAAACTGGAGGAAGCAGACCCGTCAGCCGACGGTCGGCTCGAGGACGGCGGCGTCCTCCGCTTCGGCTGGTTCCTCCTCCCCCTACCCCTCGGGGATCTCATGAACCTCCACGCGAAGACCACCGCGATGGCGAAACCGGCGATGGCTCCGAGCGAGCCCGCACTCTGGAGGCGGAGTGGACAAAATAAGCCATCAGTTCTCGCAATAGAATCGATCGAAAGTTTAGGGTTTGCTTTCTACCAAGGCATCGAATTCTTTTACCTTGTGACGGAGGAGGAGGACGATGAGATCGGAGAGCCTTTGGTTGAGATGGCCGGAGACTCTCCTAACGAGGACTCCGATCTTGTCGACGACGTTGGCAGACATCGGAGAAACCGATAGTGAGCTCGCCGGAGAAACAAAAAAGAACACTTTTTTTTTTACAGAAGAGGAACAAATATCGAAACGGACGAAGCGACCTGAAACGGGTTCGGTGGCGGCTTTTATAGATCAATGGAACCAAATCATTCGCCACTTAACAACAAAGCGGGTTACGACTCTGAATTCTATCCAAGGTCGTGTTTGATGATTAATCTTTATTATCCAAAAAATTAATAATATTATTATGATATTTGTCAAAAATATATATTATTTTATAAGCAGGATAAAATTATTTTTTTTATTAAAACCAAAATATAATGGTACTTTTATGAGTGCAAAACGAATCCGTCAAAATTCAATGATTATAGTGATTGTGATTAAGTTAGTATTATGATAATTTTATTGTTTAAGATAACTTTTTTTTGTTTTTTTTTCATTACGATATACGTTAATTTTCCAATGCCAAAAAGAGAGTAAAAATTTTAAAAATGTATGAGCTCATTTCGAGGTGACATTTTATCTAACATTAACGAAATTAATGACCATTAGTTGCTCGCTAATAAGTGAGGTGTGAATTATTGGATAGTTCTATGTGATTATAATAATCCAGAAGTTGACTAGGTATTAAATGGTATTATATTTAATTAGTTCAGTCGAGGGTGTAAAATGTTAAAGATTTTTTTTTTAACCATTTTTATGAGGCTCAAGCTCTGAGATTACTATCTCAATCCTCGTTTTAACATGGAGCTCCAATTGACCCAACTACCCCTAGAGAAGTTGACTTGATAGCAATAAGACAATAATTAATGCAGTTATTGCCTTGATTTTGTGGCGTAGCAAATGTTATTGTTAATTTTCTGATAATTAATTATATGAATTTTGCTAGGTCACAACACGTTTTCAGTGGATTTATTCTAATTACAGCACACTAGCACTTTCGGAGAATCATAGTTTTAGGAAATTTCTTGAAGATTCTTTCCTCGAGGATATAGAAACAAATAATTTTGAACCATGAAGATATCCTTCAAATTATATGCATCTATATAACAACTATTAAGAGAACAAATGTTCAATAATCATTCTCGATATACTACGTTTCAAAATCGATACCAACACAGAGAAAAACATTGATATAGAAATAAGTATGCTAAGAAAATGTCATACACCCTTTATAAAAAATGTTATTCAATAAGTAATTGGGAACTTGATTTTTTTTATCAAGTGAGGCAATTAAGGTGGAACACCATTCTAATACAATCACTAGTACAAATTTTGTAGAACTGACGTGACAGAACATGTGATCAAAAAATGTTCATAACATAGTAATTAGAGTCAATACCTAAATGTAGGTATTTTGCTATATGCAGAATTGCCATTTTCGCATTCTCTAATAGCATAGCATAGCATCTTCAGCTGTCTGCTATCTCTGAGCATAGTTCAAAATGAGCTTAGAGACAACTACACTTCGGCATAAATGTGGAAGTCTTCTTACCATACAGAAAATGGATGACTCGGACTTTTCTTGGTCATCTATATAAGGTCAGCCACATTCTCATCAACCGGTGAACTGTAATATTGTTCAGTGATCCTCAGATCCGGATACCATCATCCCTTAACAAAGTTTTTCTTTTTATTTTGAGAAGGCATCCTTAACAAAGCTGAGTAACAACCTGCAAAAATCCCAGAAATGACATGATTAAAAGCATATTTCCATCAAAATAGTAACTAATATTGTTTCAACAAATTATCAAGTAAAAATAACCAATGAAACATTTTTTTCACATACATGTAAAAACATACAAAGGGTCTATTAAGAAACTGAGGAATTGGCTTCCATTTTCAATAGACAACTATATGAGATAAAAATGAGGGTCCTAGAGAAAGGACAACAAGATACTACATCTCGAATTACATTGGTCCTCCAGTCAGATTGCTCCAAAACGCTTTCCTGGTTACAAGGTCATGATATGACTTTTGCTGATCACATGTTATTTGAGATTGATGATATTTTCTTCTGTAGGAAAAAGGCTGTCTCATCAATTACAAGTAACTGATAAACACACTACCTTATGTACCCATGAAAAGTATACCCTTTTATTGTTCCCTTATTCTTTCCCAATCTAGAATATAAAGAAAAGGAAAAAAGAACACGATCTTTATAAGTAATGGAAGTTCACAATTAGATACGAGAATCTTGTCGTAAATTCACGACAAAATTTGGACAAGCCAAAGAAACTCTTAATTCAGTGGCATCCATGGTAATGGATGCATTTACGTTGACTCCTTATTTATCCATGAAATGTGGAATCACATACCAAACAAGAGGTGATCTTACATACTTGGTTGGCCTTCAAGTGCCGGAGTTATGCATGTCATGGTAAGTTTATGCTGCACTTACATGTTCTTGCCTTGGTATTCTCAACATATTTAACTGGCTCCTTTAGTCCATTTTAATCTGTTTGACGTTATATACTCCATAGTACTGAAATAGAAGCATGAATCGAAGGAGTTTGTCAACTGCAGACAGTAGAATGGAATGTATCAATGAGACAATCTCAAAGTACACATATAGAATAAGTACTAACAAATCAAGATCAAACTCTGATGTTTCTATTCCAAAATATACGTCAACGACTTCCTAGTATTGCTGTGAAACAAAATCTTATTGTCATCTTTCCCTTGAGAATGTCAGTGAGAGAAACAAAAGGACATGGAGAAAAACATAAGCTTGTGCCTCCAAATGAGTATCTAGTTGGTCTAATGCATGAAGACCATTGGGGAAGCAAAATAGAAATGCTGTGATCTTGGGGAAAATAAAAAAGAACAGCAAAGCAACAGCATAAAAGAAATCACTTATATCAGCCTTTTAAGTTCATAAATTACGCTATTGATGCAATTTAGGTTTGTAAACCAGGATGTAACAGTTAACTGCCCTTTCAAAAAATCAACTGACAATTTAAAAAGCAAAATAATCAACTTTTTCACTCAAATTCATGTGCTGACAGTCCAAAAGTTAGAACTGAACTATGTAGCAAACACTCAATTCTTGATAGGCAGCAAAAACTTAGGGCAAACTAACCATGTAAGGGAAATATGGTGCCACATACAAAGATAAATTTAGTAATTGAGGAACAACAATCAATATGAATCACTACTCTAATATGAAAAGAAAATTGCTATAATAATGCCATCTTTGATATTTCTTGACCTGGATCCCAGTCAGTGAAGAACAACTTGGCATTCTGGCAGATCCCCTCTTCAATATAAGCCCGAGGGTTATCTATCTTTAGTTATGCACCAAAGTAAATGTCCTATCACCAGCAGAATATCATGTTAACTGGATTTGGCTTCAATAAATAAGCCAAACAGAGTTATCAAACTTAAACAATATAATTGTGAAAAATAAAGCGAGACAATTTGTCCATCCAATGCAGGCTAAACCCATCATCACAAAGACCTTTAGGAGTAACTTCAGGACTTGTGGCACATGTGGTCATCCGGTATCCTCAGCCATCTCATGGGCTTTATGATTCCACCACTACCACTCCATCTTTCAGAGGGAGAGATGATATAAATATAACATTTTTTTACAAATGAGGAGTAATTTTTTGTTCTTGAACTTCCCACTTGCACGCTTTTGCTTTACAGTAACTCGTACATAAACCATACCTTTGCAATACATATAGATAGGTAGCCAAATTTCTACTAACCCTTTTCCCTGTCAAAAAAAATTTTGTCTATCCGCAGAAATAAAAAAAGGTTGGAGCTGTTTACAGCGATTTTTTTTTAAGAAAGGAAGGATGACTACTAGCTTAGGTAGTCATCCATATTCTATTAAATCCTTCAGGTGTAAATGTACAAATGTGTATGGTAGAGTTAAGAATAAAAAGAAAGGGAGGAGACCCCAAGTGGGCACTCTCCAAAACAAAGCTATGACTCCCCCCACTCATGCCTCAAAAAGCAAATGTGGTTTACAATGTTCTCAATGTAATATCTCTCACCCCCATAAAATGTGTGGTTGCACTGTAACCAGATGGCCCAAATGACCGCAAAAGATATCCGCCAGGGTTGTCTCCACTCGTCACCGCCTCGGGCAGCTAGTGTGCGTAGTGAATCCCAAAAAGCCTTTGCCGATGATGAAATGATGTATGTGTGCTGCATCCCACTCCATACCTCTGTGGCAAAGGAACATGAGATAAATAGATGTGTGATGCTCTCCTGCCCCGTCCCGCGTAGAAAACGACATATCCAAGCTAGGCACCCATCTCGCCCTGTAGACCCTGGTAAGAATCCCTCTACCTCGCCTTAAGAGCCAAGCAAAAATCTTGACTTTAAGGGGAACATGCAACCTCCAAATGTGGCGGCAGTCGAGTCTGAAGCTGCTCGGTATCGTGACTCTAGGGAGTAGATGAAGATATATGCTCCCAGTCGAGAACCGACTAGAAAGCCACGACCACCCGTCTACCCTAGACTCGTCTGGGCTCCAATGAGAGATCCTCTCATGTAGTGCGAAAAGGTCCGCAATGTGCTGATCAGATAGCCTGGATCTGAACTGAGGGGTCCAAGAGCCGACAACTGCTCCCTCAGCACGCGTCCAGATCTCCGAAATTGTTGCCTCCGGATCTGCTGATAGTGCTGCTAGCCTCGGGAAGGCATCCACAAATTTACCACCAGACATCCACTCGTATCTCCAAAAAGAGAAAGCAGTCCCGGTGCCGAGGAAGGCCTGGAACAGTGATCGGATCTGTGGTAGGAACTTCGCAATACTGCGCCAAAGAGGCCAAGCCCCCATGATGAGGATCGGGCAGGAGTCCCATGAGATGTCCCGATCGTAACATGAGAAGAAAACTGAGCACCATAGACATCCACCTGGTCCCATAAATCCAGCCGACCCATCCCTAAGGGCATAGAGCGTTTAAGGTCAACCCTCTCCCATCCCGGGAAATAAGATATAAGAAGTCAAAAAACATCATGGAGTAAAAATGCAAAGGACATAAATTGACAAAAGAATCACTTGCATTTGCACTAAATAGAAGAAGAAGAAGAATCATTTTTAGTAAATTAGGAGGAACTATTTTTTCACACAGCAAAATGACAATAAATGTGTCAAGGATATTACAAAGAAATGTGAATATGGAAAGGTGATAAGCATTTCAACAGAAATACCAAATAAGAACACAACAATGAAACAATTTGTTAATAAACTTTCAAGACAAAGTTCAAGGTATCATACCTTCGTGACGTGATGTGATTCCTCAAGGACTTAGTCTGAACTACAACTGCATAAGTATCTTGAGGTTCACACGGAAAGACTCAAAACCTGCCATGTCATGTCCAAGAAAACATAAGGAAGACCTAAGCTTTTTGTTTTGAGAAGGAGACTAACATTATTTTCTCTAAACATTTATACATCACCCTCGTAAAACAACATACTGGATATTTAAAAAGTGCCCATTAAGTCATACTTCTGATGTAGGAGTCGGCTGAAAGGGATTCCACAGAAGCACATATCATCAATAGCAGTTGAGCTCTTGACCATTTATGTTTGGACATGTATGATACCCCAGGTACTAGAGAGCCAACCAAACAGAGTGGAGCAAAATTTGAACCTCAACGGGATGTTCGAAGAGACATGTAACAGTTCAAGATAAGCTTGAAGCTTTGGATTTCAGAAATGGCACAGATGCTCGGTTGGCTGTATCAAGGAGATCAACATTCTGTAGTCATAGGATTGGTATATCTGATAGTTGCCAGCATTTTTGCATTCACTTTAGAGTTTTGAGGCACATAGTCAAGTGGTTGTTTCCCATTCATCAAGGAGATCAACATTCTGAGGCCGTGGGATTGGTATGCTACCCTGTCCCCAGCCTTTTTGCACTCGCTTTAAAACTTTGATAGCCATCCCACTCCCATCATCTCTGCAAATGCACATAAGAAGTTCATAAAATGCGTCATGCATATAAGAGAAATCATCAAGGGTCACATTATACAATATATTTACATATTGAAAAAATAACACGGGTGTTTCTTGCCCTGGTTTTTTATCTACAAAAGTTTTAAACTGAACAACTGTGGTACTTGTATCTTCCCACAACCAGGACGGATAGAAACCTTCACAGGTGAATCTGAATTAAATACATAAGTACCTGTGCAGTAATGTACGCCAATCATTGCCTCGTGAGAAGTCCTGGTTCTGAATCCTGCCTCTGGACTGTAACTCGCTATAATGAGGATATGAGGAGGTTCTTCTGAATCCATCATAACAAGCTGCAATGTCCATCATTTTTTGTCCAAGTTTATCAGCTTCATGTTTACTTCCTCTCTTTCCTAATGCATCAACAAGTGGCATGAATGCTGCAGGATCAAATATATAACCTCTATCAATCATAGAATTGAGTAATCCCTGTGCAGCATCTACCCTGTCCTCTTCACAAAGTTGCTTAATAAGATTTTTGTAAGGAAAATGCTCCAGAGAGAAACCCCTTGCAATACCAACTTGAAGCAGATCTTGAGCCTCAGATAGTTTTCCATAAGTGCAAAATTCATTGCACATTAAACAATAGAACACCTCCTTCTCCCCACATGTGGCAAGAGCACGATGAAAGCTGCTTTGAGCTGCATAAAAATCAGAAGCCCTGCAGAATGCCTTGATCAACATGCTGAAAGAATTTATATTAGGCTTGATACCATTTTGCAACATTTCTTCCAGGAGTGAAGCAGCTTCTTTCACCTTATCACCCTGGCAAAGACAGCTTATCAAATTATTGTAGGTTATAACATCTCTTGGAATGCCTTTCTGATGCATTTCATCCATCAAGACAAGGATTTCATCTATTTGGTTCTTACTTCCGAAGCCCCATATTAACAAGTTATATGTCCTGGTACTTGGTTTGCATCCTTTCTTCTCCATATCCCTTAGAACCTTAAGAGCTGAGGATATCTTTCCATGCTTACAATACCCATGTACAAAAGTGTCATAGATGATCGAGTCTGGAGCAATATTCTTTGCTATCATCTCAGCTAGTTTTTTCTTGGCTTCATCCAACCTGCTGGCCTTACACAAGGCACTAATCAGAATTGAATAAGTGATTTGGTCAGGAAGACATTTTCTTATGCTGTTTGAGTTATCCACCAAACCAAGAAATGCATTTCCAAGTTCCCCAAGGGCAGCACTACCATGCTGCCACATTCCATTAACAATATCCATCGCCTTGTCCAATTTCCCATTTTGACATAAACCTTCAATAACAATATTGCATGTTATTATGTTTAAACCATATCCTTTCTCATTCATCTTTTCCAGTAATTGCTCAGCCTCTGAAATTTTCCCCTCTTTCCACAGGCTTTGCAACAAGATATTGCAAGTAAAGGCATTAGGAAAACATCCATTGATAATCATTTCTTGGAGAAGCTTGTTAGCTGCCATCAAATGCCTCTTTGTACAGTACCCATGGAGAAAACTACTATAAGTTACTGTATCTGGAACTATTCCATTGTCCCTCATCGATTTCATGATTGCTCTGGCACCAGAAAACATCCCTGCCTTACACAATCCATCAACAATTATGTTAAACGATGATAGATTAGGTTCAATTCCTTGGCAAACCATCTCATCCACTAGAGTGCGGGCCTCTAGAAAACTTGCATTTTTCGCTAAACCAGACAACCATATATTGTAGCTTCTCAAGTTTGTGAAAAATCCACCACTTTTCATCATCTCCACCAATGCCCTGGCTTCATCCAGCATGCCTCCCTTACAGAATCCATCTAGCATTATGTCAAATGTAATTTGGTTAGGCCTTGGCAACCTCAACATACTGTCATCCTCCTCCTGCATGTCCCTAAATATCCTATAGGCCTCCGAGACCTTTCCCGCCTTGCAAAGAGCAGAAATCCTGGAGTTAAAAGTAACCACATTAGGTGAAAGACCATCCGTTTTCATCCTATCTACCAGTTTTTCAGCTTCGCGGATCATACCCTCCTTGCAAAAGCAAGAAATCAGCGTGTTGTAAATTACCAAATTTGGGACGCACCCAACTTTATCCATCTCGTCAAAAACCTCCAGCGCTTGTAGGCCTAATCCCTCTTTACAGTATCCACGAATCAATATTCCAAAGCTAAACTCATTCGGTTGGCACTGCTTAAGCGTCATTTTATCGAACAAAACTCGGGCGTCCTCCAAACGGCCCGAATCACATAACGAAGAGATCAAAAGGTTGAAAGTATACGTCTCGGGAGGAACGCCAGCGAGGAGCATGTCTTTGTAGAGGACTTCGACGAGGTCGGAGCGGTCGAACTTGAGCGAGCACTCCAAGAGGACATTGTACAAGCGGGTGGGCGGGGGAGAGGAAGGGAAGTGGGAGCGGAGGGACCTGAGCTGGGAGAGGGCCTCGTCGAGGAGGCCTGCGAATGCGGATGCGGACGCGAGGGCGCACAGGGCGCGGGCGGCGAATGACGGGGGGTGGCGCGGGGGGAGGAGGAGGCGCCGGAGGCAATCGAGCTCGGGGAACTTGCGGGCGGCGGCGAGGATTTTTTGTTCTTG
>LTAE01002776.1:50190-89445 GCA_001647135.1 Pontederia paniculata | reverse complement strand
ATAATAATAATAATAATAATAATAATAATAATAATAATAATAATAATAATAATAATAATAATAATAATAATAATAATAATAATAATAATAATAATATAGAAACCTATGCACATCAAATAAATAAAATAAGATGAAATAAAAACAAATTATTTTGATCCATCTAATTATGATTAATATACATTTAAAACCAATTTTTTATAATGTTTGTGCATCTTATTATATCAATGTTATTGAAAATATTTTATCTCGTCCACTTTTTAGCCATAATATTAATATCAAATAATGTAACACTCCTAAATCCACACCTCGCCACGTAACGAAATATAGACTTTGAGACGCTACGACAATACTTCTTTAACTTAACTTTGACTAAAAGACTGATCAACAATATGCGGAAGTAATAACTTTAAAATAAAACTTAATTAATAAGTCTAACTAAATAAAATATCATGTTACATCTGTTTAAGATAAAGAAAATGCATAACTAATTAAATTCTGTAAAACTAATTTGACTCAAGCTAGACTTTTATCATGTGCAAGTCTTCACATCACGAACACCTGCATGACCAGTGTCATCACCTATTTGTCATTACCTCCCTCGCCGGCAGGATCAAAAGCAGAGAAAATAAAATTTCATAAACTATGAAGTCCAATATGTAAGGGTAATATAATAGAGAAAAGCATATACAAAAATCAGTTAAGCAATAATTCTTTTTACCTTTTCGATATTCCATTTTTTTAATTATAATAATTCAACTAATTTCCAATTAACATGTATAATTAAGTCATATTTGTAACAATAAAGATAAAGAATAAAGGATAGAAAGTAAACATCTTCAACCGGAAACACGACCCGCGTTAAGGCACAATACGACCCATTTACCATCGGGACACGACCCACGTTCATGCAGACATGGTCCGCGTTATCTCTTTGCTTGGTCTGGGTTAGAGGCGACCCGATCTACATTCAATTCAATCTCAATTTACCTCTTGTGACGCAGGCGGCTATAGGGTGCAACACGGCCCGGGTCACGACATCATCAGCGAACATGCCCTCGTGCAATAGTGCATCCGTCTCCATGGTGGCGAACACGGCCGACGTTGTAGACCAACGGGAATTGTGTCATGGTCGTCGAGGTGGTTGACTCCAGCGATGTCGAGGAACACGACCTGCGTCAAGGGGCGATACGGTCCATTTTTGGCACTCTGATTCTTCCCCGTTCCTACCTGTGAAACATGACCGAGCGAAACCAGCAAGCGCTTTTACACTATAGTTGTTGTCCTTTCCAAATGTCCATGATGCATAGTTGTTTCTTACCTGCGGACACGGTCCATTTCCTGTCGGACGCGATCCGCATCCGTGCATCGTAGATCCATGGTTTGTTGTACTTTATTAACAATTAAAACAATACTTTGGCATATACATATGAAGATTCTTAAGGTTGATCATCTTAGTTACATACATTGATGTTAATTAATCTTTTTCAAATTTCTTGCCTTGATCACCTCCTCAAGTAGGGTCTTCCTTTCTACCGCTTCAGATGAGAAAGAGAGAGAGGAGAAAATAATGAGGTTTTCTCTCCTCTTGGCCTCCTTTTATAAGAATTTTTAGGCATAATCCTAGTCAAATTTAACTTAAATCTTTCCTATCTCGCTTATGATTAAGAGCCCTTTAAAATTAGTTGGGGTAGAATTAAGAATATTAAATAATTAAGATAATACTTTGACCTTACTTCTAATTCTTTTTCTATCCTAATCATACTCTACTTTATCTCATAATATTTTTTTCTTTATTCTTTTAATTTATACATCTTCTTTTCCTAATCAAATTCATATCTTATCTTATTATTATTCTCTTCTTTTCTTCAATTTTTAATTACTTGGACTTCTCGGATATTACAAATAATACAATATTCTTTGGTGTCATCAATTTCTATTCTTATGATAAATTCCAAAGAACCCAAGTAGTACAGTATAATAAATTTGAATAATATATAATCAAATGTTTTAACCGAATGTCATGGGGGTAGTAAAATCTAAGAAAGAAGATCACACAGAATTCAACTATGGATTTTTTAAAAATAAAACTATGGATATTGATGTACTATGATAGGTCGGATTTGATCCTATCTGATTCCAAATATAGTTCAATCATATTAATTTTGATCGGGTTGGATTGATGATAAATTATTCATCAAATTTAATCAAACTTGATATCCGTTAAATTATGTTGGATCGGATCAGGTCATTGATTTATCTATTGATAACTATAATGAATTTGGATATTTAATTATAGAAAAGTTCATGTACAAGTTATTTTTTTATTAATAAAACTCGAAACGTCAATAATTTCTACGAATATGATAAAATAATATAAAATTCTACTTATTATTCACCATGTAGGATTATTTCAAGTAAAAATCCTTCAAATATCCAACTAAAATAATAAGCAATATGTATATATAAATAATAACTTTCAAATATATTTTGTCGGATCAAGTTGGACTGACTTAATTGTTTTGGGTTCACATCCCAACTTTTTTTTCTGTAAAAAAAATAAAAATAGAAAAAGCAGAAAAGTTTAATGAGTTGGACACCAAAATCTTTTCCTTTGGGTTTTCGGATTTTTATAGTAGTGTTTTCTCGAGATCTTAATCGTACGGTTCTCGTGCCATCTTCCGCGTTGGTCGCCTCATCCCGATCCTTCAACCGTCCTCCCCCTCCGGCCAACTCCGACCGCCTTTTCTTGTCCTCCCCCACGACCTCCTCCTCCTCCTCTAGGGCTTCTCGTCATGGATCCCGGAGGCGCCGCCGGCGCCGGCGTCGGAATGGGCAACCTCTTCGTCGTTGATCCTCTCGAGCGGCACGCCACGAAGGGCCGCGGCGTCATCACCTCCATGGCGGCCGGAAACGACGTCATCGTCCTCGGCACCAGCAAGGGCTGGGTCATCCGCCACGATTTCGGCGTCGGAGACTCCCAGGGTTCGATCGCCCCTCATCCTTTTCCCGCGGCTTTCGGTCCGTACACTAATCTCCTCTGATCTCGTTGCTTTCTTCCAACTGGGCGCAGATATCGACCTCTCCGGAGGCCGCGGTGGCGACCAACCGTTGCATCGCGTCTTCGTTGATCCCGGCGGGAGCCACTGCATCGTCACGGTCCTCCACGCCAGCGGCGCCGAGACGTACTATATGCACGCCAAATGGCCTCGGCCGAGGGCCTTGACCCGGCTTAAAGGGTTGGTCGTCAATGCGGTTGCGTGGAACCGGCAGCAGATCACCGAAGGTTGGTTCCTTTTACGGGTTCGTGTTTTCAGTATTGTGATATTTTAATTGGAAGGAGAATTTGTTATTTAGGATCGACGAAGGAAGTGATGCTGGGGACAGAGAACGGACAGTTGTTTGAGACTGCGGTAGATGAGGTGGACAAGAGGGAGAAGTATGTGAAGTTGCTATTTGAGCTGACTGAGCTGCCTGAAGCCTTCATGGGTTTGCAGGTGCTGTTAGAATTATTCCAATGGTAGCATTTGTAATTTTGCATCTCAGCTGCATAATGTGTTGGACATCTGTAGATGGAAACAGCAGCTGCAGGGAGTGCGATGAGGTTTTATGTGATGGCTGTGACAACGACGAGATTATACTCTTTCACTGGCATCGGGTCATTGGAGGTTAGAAGTTCAATAGCATTAAGACTTTATCTCTTTGCTTGTTATGTTAAAATTTCTTGCAACGACGTCAATGCCTATATCTGGGCCATCTGAAATCCCAACTTTTATCGAATCTATTGTGTTGTGTTTTTAATTTCTTATGGTAATCTTGCCCTAAAAAAGCTTCCTATGATAATATACTTTTGCTGCAGATATTATAAGTTTCGATCATCTAAAAACCTTAGCTTTCACATCTAAGTTTCATGAGAATTCAGTTACTATTAAGTTATTGTTTGATTGGCTTTATAAGTTTTGAAGCAGATTAGAGATTTCTTTTGCGTATTTTCAGATATCCTGGCGTCGAGCAAAGTGCACATTTAGAATTTACAGCAATTTTACTTTAACATTTCTGATGTTGTTGTAGTTTTCCAGACTGTATTTTCCAGTTATTCAGAACGTGCTGTACATTTCATGGAACTTCCTGGAGAGATACCTAATAGGCAAGTTACAAGAAGCTTCTTTGTTACAAACTGCAAATCTAGAATTTACTATTTTCTAGTTTTTCTTTGCATGTTACCCAGCATAATTGCATGAATCCACAATGGTTTACTCAATGGATCAATTAATGTGACTTCAATATGCAAAAATGGCATAGTCTCAATGACAAAATGCTTATTATGACACCAATTTCAGTAGCTCTGGTTATTTTGTTGATTTGTTTGTTTCATGCTAATCCTATCATATGCCAAAGTGAATGAGTGAATTACAATACTTAGTTAACATGCTTAGGAAAAGTATCCACATTGTGATATGATGTCAGTTTCATTATATTTCTGTTTGATCATAGATGTTTTGAGAATTGATGCAACTTAGGGCAGTAGGCCGTTTATTTTTTGTTCAAAAATAAAGTTTTTTTTTTTGCATGAACTTTATACTACTCATTATTCCATTGGTATTGACAATTCATGAGGTGATTATTGATCGGAAATTCAGATATTTGAATTCTCAAAAAAAAAAAGATATTTGAATGTTGGAGTTATGCTCTTCCCTTATGCAAACAGTTGACGCCAAGATGCATTGTTTTCTTTATCAGTGACATAAGACCTTTTTTGATATATTGTAGTTTATGAGTGTTTTTCTTAGTTTTGAGAAGGAATAGGATGTCTACCGAGGAAGCAACCATCCAATTTTTTTTATTTTAAATTGTCAATGCAACTAAGTTTTTTATTTTCAGTGAGCTACACTTCTTTATCAAGCAACGAAGGGCCAAACACTTTGCTTGGCTTTCTGGTGCTGGAATTTATCATGGTGAATTAAATTTTGGCGCACAACATAGGTATGGATAGTATTTTATTATGTGTCTCCTCATATATTATTTTTCACTTGCTAGATCTAATTTGCCCTTTCTCTGCAAAGTTCAAGCAATGGAGATGAGAATTTTGTTGAAAACAAGGGTCTCCTCCCGTACTCAAGATTGGGCGAAATTGTTGAATCTACCAAGCCAAAATCTTTTGCAGTGTCTGAATTCCATTTCTTGCTTCTACTGGGTAACAAGGTTAAGGTATGCAATTATTTGTCTTAAACCATGACATGATTCAATAAATAACTTTGTTAACTATAAATCTATGACTATATACTATGGGAAATAAAACTCTCGTGGGTGGATTGTACAACTTATTCAAATGCATCAAATGTGTTTGTCACTGGATACAATAATTTCACTTACAACGTGCATATCTGTCTTGATAGCATAGAAGGTAGGACTATAGAGTAACAAAACATGACCTGAAGCAATCTAGAGCAAAATTTATGTAAATAGGAGTTTATGGCTAGTCTATACTAAACATTCCAGACAAATTATTTAAGGAGTCTTATTCGATCGAACACAAAATATAAGCATCTGAAAAAGAAGGAACATTCTATGACTAACAGAAAAAAAAAACTGAATAAAATAGTGCTATTGCCCTTGGGCATTATATAAATGGTGACCTTTATATCGATAGTTCATTTGATGCTTTCCTTAAGTGAGCGACTTAAGATGTTTTTTCGATTTCTGTTTTGTAGTTTAGATTACATTTGTTTGTCATGGCCTCAGTTTTTTTTAGCAAAAACCCTCTAAAAAGGTTTTAGCAAAAAACAAAATATTAATCATTGCTCACAGGTTGTGAACAGAATCAGTCAGCAGATAATAGAGGAACTTAAATTTGATCATGCACCAGAATCATCTAAAGGGATCATCGGGTTATGCAGTGATGCCACTGCTGGGTTATTTTATGCATTTGATGAAAATTCTATTTTCCAGGTAATTTTCTACATTTTTAGTTTCCTCTTAGTTCCATCTTATCATCTTTTTGCGTTAAAATGTTCTCTTGTTCATTAACCATACTTTGAAGGTGTCTACTTATGATGAGAGCCGAGACATGTGGCAAGTCTACCTGAACATGAAGGAATATGCTACTGCGTTGGCCCATTGTCGTACACCAATCCAGAGAGATCAAGTGTATTTGGTGCAGGTATTTATTGCTTAAATCTATGAAAATTTATGCTTGGAATTTTTTTCAAGAGGAATCATGAGCATCTGGATGAAATGTCCCTCTCCTAATATTATTACCACCAGCTTCCTTTCTGTTGATGGCTGCTTTTTAAGTTAATGCGCGCTGTTTGCAAATAATGGTATTTGCTTTATGCCAGGCTGATGCTGCTTTCAACAATAAAGAATATTATAGAGCAGCATCTTTTTATGCTAAGGTGAGATATTCATAAAATCTTCCAATTTCACTGTTTCTCTACTTTAAATATATATGAGATCCCAATGTCAAACGCAATGGAACGGTTTGAGTATATTTGAAAATTTTAGATTAAATAGTTCTTGTTGGAGGCATTCCTTAAAGTTGGAATACTTTATTCTAAACCAAAGTCAACATTCAGTTGTGTAACAACACATCGCGAGGTTAATTTAGAAGGCAATATATTTATAAGTAAGCAGAAGATTTTGTGATAAATAAAGGGTAAACCATAAATATATTTCTAATGTTGTATGAATCAATATCGACTGTTCCATGATCTCATCCCAAACTAAACATGATTATTTCAATTTATTTGAACTTCCAAACCATTTTAATGGACACAAGAAGCACATAGTAGGACTTGGATTTTCATTGACAGCATTGCCTGATAGAATTGAGTGGCGCTAAAGAATTCATGTAGACAATGACAAGTAGTTCATTGTAAGGATTTCTTGTTTGTTACCGCTATTTTGGTTTGCTTTCTCTGTTTGCTAGTAGATATCATGCCTTCAGTAACTTTATCTCTGAGGTATGGATTACGTGCATGTGATCGTGATTTCCTATAGCAGTCATTTCAGTGGCTATCATAATCATTTACTTCTATTTTCTTTAATGAAGAGCTGATAGACTGAGATTACTTTATGAATCAGAAATTTGACATGAAAAAGAGTAGGAGTTGTAGCTTGCTTTTTATTTATTATTTCATTACTAGATTTCTTCTATGCATTTGTTTTACTTAATACAAGAGAGGAAATGATTTTTCGTTGTATCAACACCAGGTAGCCACATTTTTTTGGATACCTTAAATCTGGTAGCAGTAGATAAAAGGAAAAAAGAAGAAAATTTTAAAGAGGAAAGATGAATAAGATGGATTTTTA
The DNA here is from genome assembly GCA_001647135.1 of Pontederia paniculata. Lineage (NCBI taxonomy): Eukaryota > Viridiplantae > Streptophyta > Magnoliopsida > Commelinales > Pontederiaceae > Pontederia > Pontederia paniculata. The sequence continues at coordinate 82,137 of LTAE01002776.1, read as the reverse complement.
TCTGAAATCTTAATAAGATAGATTAGGTTAAACATCTGAGACCTTTCTATATGAACGAAAAAATTCATAAAGGTATGTGAGGTAACTTGAGTCAGGATTTGATGGTTAATTATGTTGGAAGGTGTTAAACTTTCTTAGTTGTGGTAATTTAACCTGTTTTCTCATTTTATATGCAGGTGAACTATATGAAGTCATTTGAAGAGATCAGCCTGCAGTTTGTTAATGTAGATGAGCTGGTAAGCAGTGTGTTGAGTTTGTATGCTAGGTTAAGATGACTTTGCAGCAACAAGAGGTTTAAAATGTGAAGAAAACAAAATCAAAGTTGACTTAACTAAAGAAACAAAATTTACCATCAAAAGAAGTTGATATATTGATACATCAAAAGCTTAGCAATAAATGATGTCACCCACTTCAACAAAAAAAAGTTTGGACAAGCAAATTGCTTAGGAAACCTCTAAGGACGAACAACAAAATATGTGTTACACACTTCTCCATCTTAAATAATTGTCATGGTCGTATGTATGCCTGGTAGATTAGGAAAGTAGTCAATTGCTGCAATTTTACTAGTTCCTGATAATCTGCATAAATATGGAACATTACAAACTCTGCCAACCAATTTTGCAATACCAAAGGTTCAGCAAATTCTAGTCTTTCCAAGTTTAAAATAGGCCTTGCATAAATTAAATTTAGTCGTCATGAATCAGTGCAATCAGTATGATTAGTTTTTTTTTTCTCAATTTTTGACAGTTGCATCCCAATGTAATGGAATATAATATAAACAGATATTTGTAGCAGATAAGAAATTCAACTTTCGTTCTATGTGCTAAGTTGTTCATTGATGTTATTATTATCATAATCACTTTCCACAGCATGGATTTAGTGACATTTTTGCTGATATAGAAAGCCATTGAATTTTGTGCATTTTTCTTGCATTATGGATAGAATGAAAAGAAAGGAAAATAACATGCTACATTTATCTTTTTTTCTGGTTTTCAACTTTTACCTTTTTTGCAGGATGCATTAAGGACATTCTTGTTACGGAAACTTGATAATCTTACAAAGGATGACAAGTGCCAGATTACATTGATATCAATGTGGGCTGTCGAGCTCTACTTGGATAAGGTTTGCATCTTACTCAACATTATTGTTAATCCTTTTTACAACAATATTCAGTGAAGTGCTCATGACAAGCAACTATGAATTAAATCTCACTCCAATTTACAATTATCAACTTTAATTCTCAACTCTACTGTTTCTTAAAGTATTTCTTTATTTTTTACATTTGAAGATAGACAACTCTTGTACTTATAAAATAACAATACATATATCAAAAGTAATAATGTGGAATTATAGTTGCAATCTTTTTTTCATGTTTCTCTCAAAAGAAATATTTTTCATGCTTAGTGCATGTACTTTAGATCTGGTCTTGTTTTGCACGAGGATGATAATTGCTGGTCAGAACTTCTTGGGTGTGGTTTTGAACTCTATGTTTTTAGGTTATGAATGCAATAAATGTAGAAAAGAGTTCCATTGATTTGGCGTGACCTATTTAAATATTATGCTTTTGCTCAAACCAGAGTTACTGTTCTAGACACTTTCTGCTCAATCGGAGTTATTCCACTTTATAATTTATATTTGCCGAATCAATATAGTCTTTGATGTGTTGGGCAATATGTATGGTGAAATTCCTGCTATTTCGGTCTTATTGTTCGAATATTCTGGGATGATGGTGCAATTTTTGGGTAAACTTTACTGTCGTTGCTGATAATAACTCTTTCAAATATCTTAATTTGTAGATTAATCGTTTACTGTTGGAAGATGAAACGGGAAAGGTTGGTAAAGAAGCATTGGAAGTTAATAATTCTGAGTATCAGTCAATTATACTGGAATTCCGAGCCTTTCTTAGTGACTGCAAAGATGTTCTAGATGAGTCAACAACAATGGATCTGTTAGAGAGGTTAGTTATGCTGATATTCTCTGAAAATAGTTTCTTCAATGTTATATCAATTTCTCATCTTTCAATCATTGTAATCTAAAATAACTTTATATTTGTGGTTGCTGACCAACTGGCGTTGTGATCATATTTGTTTCGCTGTGTAAAAGTCATCCAATCTTGTATGATAGCTTAAGGTCATAAAGATGCACTGTGCATTAATTCAAATACGAACAAAGGCAAAAGTGAAAAAAATGAGAGTGGATATCTCACACACACGCAACTCCGAAGAAAGAGACATGCAATTCAATATTCTTTATGTAGCACCTCTCTCCCCCGAAAATAGTGCGATTAAATGGTTATCCAGGCTAATCATTCTCAATTACTCGAGCTTCCTTCACATGAATTAGAAAATGGAGGAATTTTCATGTATTTTTCTCTAAGTAAATTGTTATCCAGGCTATTCATTTGCAATTCTTAAAAAGCAGTACATATGAACAAATGACATTTCTTTTATGCTCATGGTGTTATGCCATCTACCTGATTAGGATATCTTCAGTACATATCATATACATAGAGGTGACTTTTCATACCTGTGCTAGGACACTTATTATGTTCCACACAGTTGTTTAGCTATTATCACTATGGAGAAAGACACGGTCGATCTCTTATGCTGTTAATAGAAAATAAAGGAGAAACTGTTACATACTTAACCAATTGTGTAGCTTTTTAACTACCAAGCCTTAAGCAACATTATTATGATACCATCAATGTCCAGTTCAAATTGTAATGGATTTTTGCTACCTCACATTTGTTTTAAACAATGTCATCCATGTTGGTAAATTTTGGTTTTAGAACGTCATATTGCGTTGCGACATTAAATATATTTGACACATTACACTTAGTTTCTCCTTTTCTGATTTCAAGTTTTTCAATTCTTCTTTGATGATGCAAGTAATTGGTGAATTGGACTCTTTGTATTGTGCCTTCTACAATTATTGCAGGCATGGTAGAGTTGACGAGTTAGTCTACTTTGCTGCTCTAAAGGAGCATTATGACATCGTAGTTCAACATTATATTCAGGTACAATTTATTTTCGTATAGTCTGTCAATAGTTTCTATTAGAATACTAGTTAATGGTGTTATTTGACTTTCGTTGGTCTTAGTAACTAAAAATTTGCTTCTCTTTCGATATTGAATTTGCTTAAGTTTGTTCATTGCTTAATATTGATAAATTTGAATCTAAACAAATATATTGAATATAACTCTCTCCCTATAACCTAATTTTTCAAGCACTATAACAGAAGGCTGATATGGTATAGTTCTTTTATTGAGTGACTTTTAGCAAGGAGAAACAAAGAAAGCATTGGAAGTTCTTCAGAGACCTAATGTTCCAATAGATCTTCAGGTAAGGTGTTTCTCTTCTATTGATCAACCATATTATTGTTTGCTTGCATATATAGAGTAGAAGTGCATTCTGCACAGGTAGTATCTTCAGTTTTTAACAAATGTTCTCAGTTGATATGTTCTTCCTAATAATATTGATTGCATTGCAGTACAAATTTGCCCCGGATTTGATAATGCTTGATGCTTATGAGACTGTAGAATCATGGATGATTACCAACAAGCTGAACCCCATGAAGCTAATACCTGCAATGATGCGCTACGCAAGTGAACCTCGTCTCAAGTACTGGAATTTGGTCTATTGATTCTTTACAGATGTTAGCTTAATGTTCTTCGATTGGTGGAGTTTATTTCCTGTGTAAAATAAGTTCTTATAAGTTCAATTTCCTTCTGATTCCTTCATTCAAATATTGTATTAGATTATTCTTACAATTGATGTTCGTGGCAGAATGCTTTCCATTGGTATACTGAAAAAAAGTTAATTAGCATCTTTAAAGTAATAATGAACGTTCATTATTTGACAATACTCAGTTTATGTGTACATTTGTTTGAATTAGAATGTCACAAACTGAAGCTGTTATCCTTTCTGTGATATCTTATATTCTTTTGTAACTTACTTTTCTGAAGTTAAGATAGTTGACAAAGATAAATTAATTGCAGGAACGAGACCAATGAAGTCATTAAGTACCTGGAATTCTGTGTCCATCATTTGCATAATGAAGATCCTGGGGTACATAACTTATTGCTATCATTGTATGCCAAGCAGGTTGGTTTTATCTTATTTTCTCTTTGGATTTTTGTTTACAATCTGGCTCTTTATTTGTTAGTTCATTGCATATATTTGTTGTACTTTGTTATCTACCTACTTAAATAAATGTATATGCAAAATATTTGAACGTCTCTGGAGAATGGAATATTTATGTGACCTGGTAGTGGTTATTCTCTCGATTGATTTCTCTAGTACAACTTCCTGTCAATCTCGGTATTGCATGCATGCAGCCTTGAGATCTTGATATATGGACTTAAGGGGGGTTTTAAGTAAATGTGACTGAGAATTTCGTCCCTTTTAATAGAATATTAATTTTCTGCATCTTCTAAAAATGGCAGAACTTTAAAATATCTTTATTTTATTTTTTTCTGGCTAAATGGATGACTAGCAAAGCAGTAGTTATCCAGCTCTCTAGTACAGCATGCATAGTTTGATCTTGAGAATTTACCTCGTCATTTGAAACAAAGGGAATAAGAAAGAAAAAATCATGAAAGAGTTCGATATGGAGTGAATTTCTGTGACATAGTTTTTGAATAGCTGAAAACTAAGGTTTTTAACTGAAGTTTTGGACCAAAAAATTTCAATTTGGTATTTAGGGTTCTTTTATATTTGCTCTAGAATTTTGGAATAAGATATTTCATTGTGCAGTTTGAGAAGTAATTTTAACAGTGATTTCATCTGGCAAAATGCAATTCGCAGATTTCAATCATTCGTTCTCTTTTCTGTTACCTTTGGGATCCTCAGATTGTGTTGTATGTACGTTTCTTCAAATATAGTAGTTGATTTTTGTTTCCTTCTGTTTCCTGATGGTCATCGGCCATTTACTCTCATCTGATGACTTTGAGCCTTTTTTTTTTTTTAGATGTGATTTTTGTTAGTGTCAAGTGCCCCCAAACACTTAGGAACCACAAATCTGCTACAAGTTCCATTGAGTTTAGTGGCTGATAGTAAGCCATCAATGTTTTCTAATGACTTTTACCTGTGTCATTCACACTCTTATAGCTCTCTTCTTCCATAAAAAAATCAATCTGATCATATCTTTATGTTCAGGAGGATGAGAGTGCCCTTGTCCGTTTCTTGCAATGCAAATTTGGAAAAGGACGAGCAGATGGTCCAGAGTTTTTTTATGATCCCAAATATGCTCTTCGACTTTGTCTAAAGGAAAAGAGGATGCGTGCATGCGTTCATATATATAGTATGATGTCCATGCATGAAGAAGCTGTGGCTTTGGCATTACAGGTAAGTTAAGTTTAATGGTGAATGCCTTTAATTGTTATAGCATTTCTTGCTTCACTGTTTTACTTGATCTGTGCCTCTACTTTATAATTTGCTTTAAGAAATATTTGTTGTAGTGAGCCATTCAAAGGAATATTGCATTCTATAAAGAATTTAACAAATGTCAAGTTGTGTTCAATTGCGGCCCTGATTTTGTGTTAGCAAATTCAATCTTTTGATTGCGGTCAAAAGATGGATAAATGTTTTAGCTTATTGCCTAAAACAATGGAAACCATGAGAGTAATCCAATCTGTTTGAAGTCAATGTTGATCTCTAGCTTGCATTTAATCTACTTGTCCGGAAGCAACTTAGCCAGAAATGAGCTTTAGATGCAGCTCTCTTGAAACACTTAAGTGCTGAATATCTCCTAAATCAAGCAGATTAGACCAACCTAGTTTTTGGTTGATGGATTTAACTGTCATGCATAACTAATGAATCCTTTAGGTTTTCCTAATTCTTTTTTCTATCTTGTATTTATCCAATCTGATTTTCAGTGTGGCATTCAAGTATGTGAAATGATGTTCAGGGAAGTAACATCAAAGTTGACTTGGTTAAAGTAGCATAAACTGTTTGCTACAGCAATTATAAACTACTGATACATAGCCTCCTGAGGTTTTTCGTATAACATTTACCTGAAGGTAGACCCAGAACTTGCTATGGCCGAAGCTGATAAGGTTGAAGATGATGAAGATCTGAGGAAGAAACTTTGGCTTATGGTTGCAAAACATGTAATTGAGCAAGAGAAAGGAGTGAAAAGGGAGAATATAAGGAAGGCAATTGCATTTCTTAAGGAAACTGATGGCCTCTTGAAGATTGAGGATATACTGCCGTTCTTCCCAGATTTTGCACTTATTGATGACTTCAAAGTAAGTCTCTTCAAAATATTTCTCAGAGACCCTGACATGCTTCACAATTTACCATTTCAAATTCTCAAAGGATGAAAATAATCACTTATGTCAACTAGTGAAAGTATATCATATGAGGTTTTTGTATTATATATGTTTCCTCATTACTATATGAGGTTTTGGTATATATATTTCCTCATTACTAATCATGGTTCCCTTTGTTAATACTAAATAACAAATATCATTTTTTTGCTGAAACTAGTGTTTAGACATATCCTTCATTTGCATAATTGTTTTCATTTGATTTTACACTTCCATTTTGAGATGAATATTCAGCATGAATGTCTACAGGCACTTGAAAATTTGGAGATAGGTGACTCTAGTATTAATATTTCATCCCTTGGTTATGTATTATTTTTCTTCTGTCAAAAATAAAAATTCCTTCTTTACTGATTTCTACATGCTATGTTATGTGCCCTAAGAACATATATGTTCCCATTCCCTTGTGCATGTATGTGAGCCATGATGATGGAGTATAGTTAGATGAAAATCCTAAATAACATCATGCCGTGAGAGCATCAGCTGGAGGCCAGCTTATATCATGACCTTACTGTTTGAAGTTTTATTTATATGTTTGAAATATGTGTTATAACCATAAAACTATTGCCAGTCTTTTGAATTTCTTTCTTTTTGAACAAAAGTGAATGTCTTTCTTGCTAGCTATTAATCCTATGCTTGCCAATACCTAAGTCATAATGGGAATTTGGTTTGTATATCATAGGAGGCAATTTGTACATCGTTGGAGGATTATAACAAGCAGATTGAGCAATTGAAGCAGGAAATGAATGATGCTACACGTGGAGCAGACAACATTAGGGGTGATATTAGTGCCCTTGCTCAAAGATATGCTGTCATTGATCCTGATGAAGAATGTGGGGTATTTCCTAATTTTTTGTGCTATCATTGTTGTGCCAGTTACATTATGCATTGGAGGCTTGAAGTATATATACTTTTTTCTAGAGGAAGTAAAGATTATGAATACACTGTATTGTTTTCCACAGCTAAGTTGAAAGTTTTATGGGATGCTAATGTGTTCTATGATTTTAATTTTTTTTTACCTTAATTTCAATGTTTATCTTGATAAAAGAAATTAGCTTGACCAGCAACATGATTGAGATACATACCTATCACCTATGGCTGAAATGCATACTCAAGCATCTATATAAATTTGCTTCTAATTTTCTCTTATCTACATTTTTAGGGCTGTAAGCGTAAAATATTAACCACTGGAGGGGGAAATCAGATCGGAAGAGGCTATATGCCAGTTGGTCCGATGGCGCCATTTTATGTTTTTCCTTGCAGTCATGCCTTCCATGCACAATGTCTAATAGCTCATGTGACCAGTCGCACCAGTCAAACTCAGGTGAGCAATTTCATATTGGTATATAAAAGTTCATATCAATTTGGAATTTTGTCTATCTGGAAAGGTTAGCCAACATTTGATTGGGTCATTCTTATCTGTAATCAGTCCAGTCTGAATGTTCACATATTCGCATGGGGTATTTTCTTTTCTAAGTTTTCTTTCCACCGCTTGATCTGATCAATTGAGAAGAAAGAAAAATGGATGGTGCAATCCTTTTAAAAAAATTGGACGGTGCAGCTATTCTTACATTACATGACCTACTATGCTTCTCTAAGCAATCATTATATGTTTCCTAGGCTGAATACATATTGGAAATCCAGAAGCAACTTACTTTAGTTGGGGACAAGAGTTCAAAGGATTCAAATGGGTCTGCAAGGGATGAACCTATTACAAGCACAACACCTGCTGATAAGGTTAGTATAGCATCAGTACTAGTTTGTTGGCAATGAACGCTTCTCAAAAATGAAAAGGAAAAAACTAGAAAACAAAAGAATTTAGATGATCGATTATTTTTAAAAAAATCTGATGCTTCATGGAATAAAAAGTTGGGAAAAGCTCCAGCATAACCAAGTTAATCCAGCACAAGTGATTTTGGAGAACAAAATGAGGATCTCTCCACCTTAACTTAGTCAATCACAAATTGTATTCTTTATCCAAAAAGAAATCACAAATACTATTGAATAGTCAATCATGAGTACATAGCATTCAGTCAGCACCTCGATAAATACCTCTGTTATGGGGTGGTATCCTAGCTCATTCTGAAGACCCACTTTTTAGAAGCTGCACCTTGGTCACTGTCTCTAACTGTGGTTCTTAATTGAACAGCTGCGGTCACAAGTGGATGACGCCATAGCAAGTGAGTGTCCCTTGTGTGGTGACCTAATGATTAGAGAGATCTCGTTGCCTTTCGTCCTGCCTGAAGAAGCTGAAGAAGTGGCTTCATGGGAGATTAATCCTCAAGTGGCTAGTCAGAAAATTTTGCCAATGACAATATGATATATAATACTTGGATATTCAGATTCCCTTCGTGGTGTCTGTCTGTCATGTGTCGAAACCTTTTGTAATTTATATTATTTAATCTTAAGTTTCTTCTTTTCGCAGTTTGGTGTGCTAAAAATTTGAGTCGAGTTTTCATTTTCTTCACCTGTATTATATGTAATACGAATAGCCGAGTTTTGTCCTCTGCTCCATTTTTTTTTCTCTTTGAGTTAATTATTGTGTATTTTTTTCTTCTGTGCACTTTTTGTCTCAAGATCTTTGTTTAACGGTATCATCCTACTTGAAAAAAGGAAACCAATTGAGCACCGTTTTCAGCAGCCAGTCCAAGGCTAGAAAATATAAATGAGAAGGGAATGTGATGTGCGCTTGCAATGCACAAATTTGACTAGTAAATTTTTATTTAAAATTCTATTTTGCATTTAAGAATAAAAGGTTAAATTTTAGTTCGGATATTGAGTTTTGATTTCTAGTTGTTATCTAATTTTGCTTTTTTTATTATCTTATTTTAGAATTTCGTTGTTAAGGTCAAACCCTATATATAAAACTTTATATAAAAATTGGTATAAAATCACATTTTGAATATTTTTATTAAAATTGAACCTTATGTTTATTTATTTTCTGTGGATTTATGATATCTTTAATCAAAATTTTGATAGATTTTAGAGTGACTGATAGATTTTATAGCAAATATTTTTTTTATCAAATTGAAACACATGATTTAAAAATTATATTTTGCATTTAAGAATAATTTCTTTATTTACTATATGAGGTTGAATTTTAGTTCGGATATTTATTTTAATTTCTATTTCATTCAGTCGTATAGAAAAATAATGAAGTGCATAAAGAATATCATCGAAATCCGAATTCAGAGTTTTCAGATGAAAAAAGTTATCGTATTTGAGGTATAATTTAGTGATTTTAAAATCATTTTTCAAGCATGTTCAAGTATTTTATATTTTCAAGTTATTCAAAATAATCAAATAACTGTCGTCTAAAATTCTAATTATTCGTGTGTAGAAGTCGATCGTATCAACCGGACAAAAATTATAATTCATCTTTCATGCCGACATGTTACTTTAGAAAAAAAAAACCTTATTAGAATCATATTCCTCCATTAATTAACTGGATTAGGTCAAGATGTAGCTTTGAGATTTTAAATTTTACAGTTTTTATCATATTAGGTGTTCGAATTTTCCTACAATTATCATATTCCACTGGAAAAAGTAAAAATAATATTATCCATTGGCGCCTCAAATCTTTAATAATCAGTAAACACTAATTAAAAAAATTAAATGACACTTAAAAGTGCAATTTCACCGAGAGAATGAAAAAAAGGATAAACAATATTAACCAACCTAATTTAACCTGACTTAACCTAACCTAACCTAACCTAACCTTAATAGACCACGAGGCACCATGGCCCCTTGCACGTCTCGGTGGGACTTGGGCGTAGTAGACCACGCCCACACCACCGAGTCACTGGGTTCGACTAGCACATCTCGACCTTGGCAATGGCAGCCCCGTCGTCGGAGTAAAACCTGCGCCAGAACCAGTGCTGCTTCCAGACGCGGGTCATCTCCTCGATGGGCACTCCCTTCGTCTCCGGCAGCAACAGGGCCACGAAGACGGTCATCACGAACAGCCAAAACGCGAAGAAGAAGAAGATGCCGAACTTGAGGTGGCAGAACATGGGGAGCACCACCTCGGCGATGACGAAGGTGAAGAACATGTTGACGGCGACGTTGATGCTCTGCGCCGCCGACCGGACCTCCAGCGGGAAGATCTCGCTGGGCAGCAGCCACCCCAGCGGCCCCCACGACCACGCGAACCCGCTCACGAAGGTGCAGATGAAGAAGACGACGAGGATGGCGTATCCTCTCGACAGGTTCGCTTGCCCGTCCGTCCCGAACTTGAGCGCGATCAGTACGCCCACGATGATCTAAACGAGTGCGTTGCATGTTACACAAGTGATGCAATAATATTCCGAAGAATTCGTAATTGATAAGATTAATGCTGTACACACCTGAGAGATGAACATTTGAACGCCGCCCTGCAGTAAGAGGAATCGCCTGCCGAACCTGTCCACAAAGCCGACGGAGATGATCGTGGCGCACATGTTGACGACGCCGGTGATGACGGCGGACATGAGCGAGGCGGAGGATCCGAAGCCGATGGTCTTGAACAGGACCGGGGAGTAGAACATGACGACGTTGATGCCCGTCAGTTGCTGGAGCGTGGGGATGATGAAGGACATCAGGAACTGCGGGCGGTACTTCCTCTGCAGCAGAGTGGACCAGGGATCCACGACGGCTTTGGACTCCGCACTTGCCGCGACGATGTCCTCGTACTCGGCGTAGATGTCGTCCGTGCCGCGGATCTTGCGGAGCATGGCCTTGGCCTTCTCGTTCTGGTCGCGCTGGACGAGGGAGTTGGGGGTCTCCGGCAGGATGAGGGAGCCGGCGAACATGATCACGGCTGGGACGGCGGCGAGGGCCAGGCTCACGCGCCATCCCCATCCGCCTTCGATCATGGCCGTGCCGTAGTTGATCAAGTTGGCGACGAGGATGCCGATGGTGATCATGAGCTGGAATATGACGTTGAGCATGCCTCGCATCTTTGCAGGGGCCATCTCCGCCAGGTAGAGCGGCACCGACTGTTTCAGTACAAATCTAACTCAGATACGATGCTTGAATCTTATTAATCAATGAAAGAAAAGTACAAAGTGGTGTTTGGATTCAGTAAAGATTCCAACAGAACTTAAATACTGCATAAGATCTAACTTGAAACTCACGTTAGATACGCATAACTTGTTTTTTTTTTTATTTACCTGATTGGCGAAACCAACGCCGACGCCGAGGAAGATGCGCCCAATGATCAGCATGGCGACGTTCTTGGAGAAGCCATTAATTGCGGCGCCGGCGAGGAAGACTGCGCTGCCGGATAACATGGACACCCTCCTCCCGAACTTCCTCGTGATCTTGGAGGCGAAGAAGGAGGCGATCAGAGCCGCCAGGTAGAGCGACGACGTGAACAGCGTCAGTACCTGGCTGTTGAACTTGCAGTACTGGTCCGTGGTCACCGTCTCATTCTCCTTCACGTAGACGCTGTGGAAGAACTTTCTCAGGAAGGAATCCATCGACGTCACGCCACCTTCAAACCAATCCATGCATGCATGAAACAAAGCAAAGCAATGAAGGTTGTGATCAAGATCAGCGAGAGAGAAATTATAAGTTACCGGAGATGCCGATGTCGTAGCCGAAGATTAGACCGCCGGAGGAGGCGACGAGGCAGGTAAAGACGACATAGAGCGTCATCCTCCCCGGGTAGTCTCGTCCCCCTCCAGGGGCTATTGCTACACCACCCGCCATTGATCAATACAAATTAATTACTAGTTGGGTTTAAGAAACGAAAACTAGATATTGTTGCATGATGTCCATGGTATATATATAGCTTTTCCGGATAAAAATGATAAAGTTAATTACAGATGGACTCAGAGTTTGGATAAAAGTGCATATCATTAATTTAAGATAAAGATCAAGTTTCATATCAAAATGTAGTTGGAAAAGATGACTGAAAAGGACTCCACGATATGAGAATAAAGATCAATTTTATCTTATAATTTTCAATATTTTTAACTGTATTATCTGTTTCAAACTAATTAAGAGATAAAGTAGAGTCCAAAGTCAATTGTGTTATCATTTTCATGTAACAAATAAAAAATAAAATTACCTTTTATCTTGGAAGATTTTGTATCCTCAATAATATGCTTTCTTATTTTATCAGAAGATTTGATCTATCTTTTTTTATATTTATGTTTGTGTTATTTTAAAATCATATGTAAATTCTAATAAAATTCCTAATTAGTTTTGGTTACTAGAATTCCTTGTGTCAATAATTTCAAATTATTAGTTGTCTTGATTTACCATTAATTTCTTTAAGAAATAAATTTAATTATCGTTATTCAATCTTCTTTTTTTTTAAATTTAACACATAGTACAAACATTAATATCATAGGTATAAAAAAAATTTAACATCACCCTTAAAGTTGTATATTAACCCTAATTATCTTTTTCGTTCCTATGTGAAAATAGATTACCTTGAAGTCTTTAAAGTTTCAATTTGATTAAACTACTTAATTTTCTCACTTACTCGATTATTAAAGATTCCAAACTATTTTCTTTTCTCATATTGTTACTATTACATTATGTAGCTTTTATATGGCATGATTTTCTATTGTTTACGAAAATAAAATCTCAAAAAATATTAAGAAACTTTGAAAAGAAGAATAATTATATATTCAACGTCAATAAATAATAATTGATTATTTATATCCAATTTTTAATCTTTATTTTTTCATATTTAAGTTTGATTGGGATTCTTAATTATATTTAAATAACACATGGCATCATAGAGTGCCACATAGATAATCATGCTTTACATAATTTTAATAGTACTTTAACAGTTTAACATGACAAACACTTGTGTTTAAATGTAAGAAAATGTCCAAATATGTTTTAATGTTTTGATACAATTTAATTGTTTTGTATATTTATAACATAAATTGGGATTATTGTGTAGTATCCCCGCCCTTGGACATTTTCTATTGAATATAATTATTTTAATTAAATAATGTTATTTTAGATATATATATTACTAACGGAAACATTTCACAAATCCATTGTCGTCTAGTCCGGTTAGGATACCTGGCTTTCACCCAGGCGACCCGGGTTCAAATCCCAGCAATGGAATATTTTTTCCTCTTTTTTTTTTCAAGTGTTTGAACTTATTGCATATGATCTAAATTAAAGATGCTGGTAAAAGCTTATAGCATAAAATTCTGTCATGTTTCTTTTTCCTCCGATCAAAATCTCATCTTGCATTCTACACCAATTAATCTATTAGTGTGATTCTTTGTTCATACATTTATAGATTTCTCATCCTTTTGCTGCACAAGAAAAATGCTTCAGAGATTTCTCTCACTGATGCTTATATCATGAATTCAGACTCGTCCCATTGTAGAACTGCAGACTCCAAGTTTTGCTCTCTTTTTAGCTTGTCTTTCAGGAACCAGTCGCAGATTCGACCGGCATTAAGCTCCTCTATCGAGACCCCTTCTTGCTCTGATATTACTCTTAATAGGTTCAATGATGATATCTGAAAATGAGAGAAATTTAATTCATACACAACAAGAGAGAGAACTGACTACTATAAAGTACAAGAGGAATCGATACATCTAAAGAGTTTGTGCATTAAACTGAACCATGTTTATAACAAGTAGTTCTACTTCGGAATTGAGGCAAGCCCCTTGAGATTTTTACCAAACATAGTTCCTTGAGCTCTTTCTTGAGAGTTTATATGTTACATGTTTAACAACTTTGAAGTTAACATAGGTCACATAAAACTGTAAGAGATATTCAAGCGTGATGCTTGAATGCTTCAATATGCAGTTCTGAATTTCTTTGGCAAACTGGATTCAGCGAGAAGATGAAATTTGTTAAACTAGTTACAGTGGCTAATCTTGACTATCAGTCTGAACAACATTATGCTTATGGACATCTAAAATTGGATTCAGAAGGATAATTTCAGTGAACAATGTTCTTATTGCCCAAAAAACTACCATAAGTCCAGCCAACATATATGGGTGCTGATAGCCTGTAATTTATTTTATATCCACAGCATAAACATAGCCGTGAATCACACATACTTCTCACAGAATACTGGTACCAATGATCCTCCAGGTAAAAGGTTAAATGGAGGACAAAATTTGGACTAAATTTCTCAACTCTATTGGTTGAAGTAAACATAAGGACTTCATAGTTTATAGAGAAGAGATGTTGGGACAAAGGTAATATTAATCAGGATCAATTATCACCCACTCTCTGTCAAAAATTCCATTTACGACTTCAGCACAAAAATTCCAACCTTATCTCAAATTCTAATCCTATTAGAATCTCAGATGTATACTAATTCTACAAGAGGTCTACAGGACAATATAGCATTATGTTATACTAGTTCTGAAACATGCACTTATGGAGCTCTTATTCAAGTGAAATTAAATTTATCAACCTTGTCTTCTTAGATAAAATATTTCAGTAATCTTTGCCAAACAAAAGAGGAAAAAAAAAGTAAGATAAATTTTCAAGAACTAATGATATTTCAGGCAAAGCTGTAACTCACAGTCAATCTGCACAGGAAGCGTTCATGTGTGCTGAGACCAGAGATCTCAACCAGGCCAGCTTCCTCTAAGCTCAGAAAGCTTCTCCTCTGGCCCTTCTTGTCCTCCTGTTGGCAGCTCTTCACCACTAACCTTTTACTCTTGAGAACCTTTGCTGCATGCATGACCAAATCATATGACAAGTTCCAATTATAGATCTAAGAAGAGGAGAAGCATACTGTGATTCTAGTACCTTGATGGATGAGTGGAGAGTGCCTCAGAAGGCTGGGAGAGTTGAGAAGAAGAGACATTTGAGAAGCTACGGCGGCATGGCCTCAGGGAGGGAAGGCCACAACATAAGCAGCATGTAAACTTTGGAACTTGCAAGATTGAGGAAGTTGGAATGAGTGGACGTGGATGGGTTGGTTTGTTCATCAAGACGTTAGATGTTAGATGTGGATATGATTATATATATATATATATATATTTGAATATAATATTTGAATAAGTAGCACTGTATTATTTATCATAATAAAAATAAAATGTTATCTACGTAGATAGCATCTCTATTTTTTCCATATATATATATTTAAATAGGTAATATCGTACTATTTATCATAATAATTGTAGATAATACTGTACTACTTATCATAATAATCGTAAGATGTTATCTAGTTAAGTAAGTAGCATCTCTATTTTTTTCATTATATATATATATATATATATATATATATTTCTGAAAGTTAATGAATAATGACCCATTTTGTTCATTGAAATGGTAAGTTGTAACAAAGGATTTTGAACTAACAAGAATTAGGAGTTTAACTCTCGTTAATCTTACTATCTTTATGTTTCTCTATTCTTTTAATTCACGAGATGATTGCGAAATAGATTCATCGATTACTCGATGTGTTTGATTAAGAATATATTTAAAAATAAATAAAGGTAACCATAATAATTTTTTCAATGGGACATGAGAACATGTGTAATTAATATATTTAAGAAGCTAAAAAGAATGTTTTCAAAATTTGAATGGAGAGCTGTCATGCCTCAAGGCCCGAGTTTCTAATACGGAGTCGCCAAGAAAATTAATTCGTAAGTAGGATTTGAAATAAGGTCATTCATGAGCGGCACGTGACTTGACATATTTTAAATTTTACATGACTTATTTTATTAGATAGATAATTCAGATTTAAAATTTTAATATATTTATTTACATAAATTTGGCTAGTCTATATTAAATTTAACTTATTAGCCTATAAGATCAACTTATATAATTAATATATATTATAAAACTTCTTAAAGAGTGTTTGAAATATGAAGATTATTAATAATTTTAATTCAAAAAATAAATTAAAAGAAATAGTCATTTTTATTTAAGATTATTAATAATTTTGATGCATTGTACAACACTAAAATACACAACACTTTTTATGTTATAAATAAAATTTAAATTTTATATATATATATATATAATATTTTAAATAATAAATATAGTTTAAGGAGCTAATAACTTATGTTTAATTTTTTAAATTCAACAAATAAGCTAGATCAAAATTAATTTTTAAACTTAATATTGACATTCGGCCTAACTTATTTATTATTTTTTTAAAATATATTTAATCTATTTAAGTGTTAGTCTAACTTAATTTTACTCGTGTTCTCACAAGTCGTAAGGATTCAAAGTAAGAAATATATAATACAAAAGCAATGCCGGAACCTTTAAATTCAAGTGGCAAAAGGCCCAAATTCCAATGTGGGCCAAGGGGTTGGATAATTTGTATTTGTGTTTTTTTTTTGGAAAATTTCTTCCTTTTTTATTTTTTGCCCTTACTGATATTCATAGATCTAAAGGTAAATTAACATTATAGTAAAATTGTATAATTTTGGATTATTTAGTTATTATGTCTATTATTATTATCTCCTTAATCGCACTGTCTTTTTGCTGTTATATCTTAGATAGTAATTTTATTAATAAAGTATGTATTAAATACATATAAAAACTATTTTCGTCATTCTTTATCTTGGATAGATCCAAAAACTAGATTAATATTGAAAAAAAAGATATAATTAGATTATGTTTGAGAGAGATGTGTATGGAAGCTAGCTTTTTTTATTGACTCAACATGTTGCAACTTTTCAAGAAACCACAAAATAGGTTTCTGCCATAGTAGACCCCAAAAGATATTCACCAAACAACCCATTATTGCTTTAGAAAAATGCCCCTTGAGTACCTAATTGTATCCCTATCATTATAGCACTACAATTTATAGCACTAAATATTTTAATTACTAGGGTGATATTTGGTGGGGACTGATCGGGGTTTAAAATTGGACTTTGGTTTAAAATAAATTTTAAGTTATAAATATAAGGTTAAAAACAAAAAATAATAATAGTAATTAAAATAATGATTTAATGTATGCTTTGTAGATAAGCTCGCAAATTTTAGTTATTCGATATAAAATCAATTTTATGTTATAGTTGATAAAAAAATTGTTCATCAAATTGTCATTGATTTTGCATCTAAAAAAAATAAGATGTGTTCTCCATACCCACAAAGTATAAATCATAAAATAAATAAGATTAACAAAAATATGTATTAATTGCTACATTTATGTATAATTATTTTTTAATTAAATATGTTACTACATATATACAATTTACTATATATGAGAAGTACCATTAATAATGCTGGATTAATTGGATATATTCGCATACTATAACTTATATATTAACTTAATCTTGTCATAATCGCTAACAATTATTTTTTAAATTTTAATGCATTAATATAAATACATTTTTAGGAGAAAAAAATGCAAAGAAACCTACATATTAATGAGTAAAAAAATATATAATTGTGTATTTTTATGGAGCCATTAATAATCAATATTCTTAGATATTTTATGTAGGAGAATTATCTATTCAATCAATCATGTGTAAAATAAAGATCGATGACATTAATTTACAATTAATAAAACTGATAAGGAGTTGTTTTTAAAAAAACTCAATTATACATTCATTTTGATGTACAAATCGTATTGTACATAATATTTATTTATCCATTTGAATTTACCACATCAAACTTAATACTTTTCTTTAAAATATATTATGAGGAATTTTTTATTCAAAAAAAATATTATATCTCATAAAAATTTAAAAATTGATGATTTTTTTTTACAACAAATAAATTTATATCTATTTTTTTCTCTTTTTAAAGTATAAAATAGGCAAAGGATCTCACTCTTTCCCTTGATCATCATTATACTTCTTTTTTAATGAAAAACCCCAAAGAAAACGAAAAGAACAAAAATAAAAAAAATTAATTCAAAAAAAATACAAACAATTAGTATGACCTAAAAATAGTTTAATAAGACAAATAAATGACGGCGCAAGAAGAAGTAAACCCACATCGAACGCTCCCGCGGGCTTCTCTTCTCCCTCTGTCGACCGATTCCTCCGCGCGTCGACCGGAAAAAACACACACATGTGCTCGTCTTCCTTCGCCCTCCTCCTCCACCTCTCGCCTCCACTACCACTTCCACACCCCTCGCTTCGCTCCCCTGCTCTCCCCCTCCTCACGCCACACCACCTCCATCTCCGCCTCCGCCACAGCCGCCGCCTTCCCCCTCCCGCCGTCGCCGTCACCGTCGCCGGCAAGACCTCCATGGACTCCGTCGCCGCCTGGGGCCTTGGGGCCTCACCCCGCTCGCGGACGTGGACCCGGAAATCCACGACCTCATCGAGAAGGAGAAGCGGCGGCAGTCGCACGGCATCGAGCTCATCGCCTCCGAGAACTTTACTTCCTTCGCCGTCATCGAGGCCCTCGGCAGCGCCCTCACCAACAAGTACTCCGAGGGCATGCCCGGCAACCGGTACTACGGCGGCAACGAGCACATCGACGACATCGAGAATCTCTGCCGCTCCCGCGCCCTCGCCGCCTACCGCCTCGACCCCGAGCGCTGGGGCGTCAACGTCCAGCCCTACTCCGGCAGCCCCGCCAACTTCGCCGCCTACACGGCGCTGCTTAATCCGCATGATCGCATCATGGGCCTCGATCTCCCGTCCGGTGGCCACCTCACCCACGGCTATTACACCGCCGGCGGAAAGAAGATCTCCGCCACGTCCATCTACTTCGAGAGCCTGCCGTACAAGGTGAGCCCTGAGACCGGGTACATCGACTACGACAAGCTCGAGGAGAAGGCCATGGACTTCCGCCCCAAGCTCATCATCTGCGGCGGTAGCGCCTATCCCAGGGACTGGGATTATGCGAGGTTTAGAGCCATCGCCGACAAGTGCGGAGCCCTTCTGCTTTGCGACATGGCGCATATCAGTGGCCTTGTCGCAGCTCAGGTATTCGATCATTTGCATGTCCTTTCGTTTATTTTTGTTTGGACGCGAAGGTTGAATTTCGACATCATTTGGCTTAACAAAATGACATTTTTGGCATCCCTTTCCACATTATTCATGTATCCTCTTCATCACCTGACATCATTTCATAAGATTGTCGATAGATTTGTCTCCCCAAATGGATATGGTGTTTTATTTGCATATTTAGAGAAGTTTCAGATAGGATTGATGTAAGCAAACTTTGATGTCTGTAATGCATTTTGTTTTGATAGATTGTAGCTGCAAAAGGATCTATGGATGAGGAATATTAAAGATATAGTTTTATTCTCTTTTTAATGCTTTTTGTCAAGCACTTGGTTGTAAACTAATAAATTTGCAGTATATTCTATGTTTCATCTACCGTTACAATAAATTAGATCTGTTTGCTCTCTCATGTTTCATTACAGTCATAGTTTAGTTGGTTGTCAACAACACCAAAGTTTGATCCATTGATCTCGTGTGTAAGACCATAAGTTTGGAATATCCATTATTAAAGTTGTTTCTCTCTATTAAGTTTGGTATCGATGAATAGAGAAATTGATTTTGTATTTCTATAATCCTAAATGTATAATTGATACAACAGAGCAATTATGCAAGTGATGAGAATTAAAAGATCCTTTGTTACATTAAATAACAAACTGATAATAATTGTTTATGCACTTTCTCTCTGTCAATTAAATTTTGTGTATCCTGAAGAGTACAGAGAAAATAGAAAACTATGCAACTTAAACATATGTGATCATGTGAATCATATCTATTGAATTATTTTTCTGGTCTCTTTTCCTTTTTCTGTTTAAGCAAGTGGTTCTGTTATTACTGCAAGGGGAGCCTGAGCTTGGGTTGTTGGCTTTGAGAATTTTTCTATTTTTGGTCTAACACTGTAGAACTGCATTTTTCATCACCATTTGATAACAAGTGTTCTTATGTAGGAAGCTGCAAATCCCTTTGATTATTGTGATGTGGTCACAACCACAACCCATAAGAGTCTCAGAGGACCAAGATCTGGTATGATCTTCTACAGGAAGGGCCCTAAGCCTCCAAAGAAGGGTCAATCAGAAGATGCTGTTTATGATTTTGAGGACAAAATAAACTTTGCTGTGTTCCCAGCCCTCCAAGGTGGCCCTCACAATCACCAAATTGCTGCTTTGGCAGTGGCTTTGAAACAAGCCATGTCACCTGGGTTTAAAGTGTATGCCAAGCAGGTCAGGGCCAACGCCCTTGCCCTTGGGAACTATTTGATGAGCAAGAATTACAAGCTGGTCACTGGTGGGACTGAGAATCATCTTGTCCTCTGGGACCTTCAGCCGCTTGGTTTAACTGGTATGAGAATGTACGCTACTTTATGAATGTTCTTTTCACTTTTTTTATGCTAACGCATTTGCCATTTTCCTTTGCAGGAAATAAAGTTGAAAAACTTTGTGATCTTTGCAACATCACAGTAAACAAGAATGCCGTTTTTGGAGATAGCAGTGCCTTGGCTCCAGGAGGTGTCCGGATTGGTAAGAATTTTGTTGACTTGTTTCACATTTAATTATTTTACCTTCTAGTTGATGTTTCTTGAATGACTTGATAACAACTAGCATCAACTTGCTGAGTTTAGTGACTAAATTATGTTCTAGATACTGTTTTTGTTGACTTGGTGATTTCTAGATCTTGTGAAATTTCTTCTTTTTTGGGTATGAACGTTGGTATCCAGTAGCTTAATTTTTCATCATCGTGTCACAGGTGTGTTAAGGTTTTATCTCCTCCCACCAAATGAGCTTCCTGAGATTTCATCATATGGCTTTTCCTTGTGGAATTTATTCACTTGTTGGTTATTATTCTTTTCTTTCATATGAGTGATTTTTCCAATAATTTCTTACTTTATGAGAACCATGGTTGTTTTTTGTAGGTGGAATTAATAGATATGTCAATATTTTTTCACAAAAAATCAGAAATTTCCTTCTCAAAGAAAAACTCTGAATTTTTCTCAAAGAAGTCCCTATAGGGGTATCACTGATTTTCTGGAAAAGTTATTTGCAACCTTGAATGATATTTTTTTTCTGTGATAACCATAAATGATATGAATTGCTGTTTTTCTTTTCAGGGGCTCCTGCCATGACTTCAAGGGGTTTGGTTGAAAAGGACTTTGAACAGATTGCCGAGTTCCTTCACCAGGCTGTGATCATTTGTCTAAGCATTCAGAAGGAGCATGGGAAGCTGCTCAAGGATTTCAACAAAGGTCTTGTGAACAACAAAGATATTGAGGAGCTCAAGGCGGCTGTGGAGAAGTTTGCTTCCTCATTTGACATGCCTGGCTTTTCATTGTCCTCAATGAAATACAAGGACTAAGCTCATTATCTTGTTATCAATCGCAGCATTATACCCCAGACATTTTCATTAAGTTATATCTTCGGAACTGCTTTTGTTTTTTATTTGTTTAGGATATTTTCTTTTCCTTAAATCAAATTTTGTCCATTTTTTTTTGTGAGGAATTGTTGAAAAAGCATATGATTTTTGGATCTCACTGGGCGTTCAATGTTCTAAACCCCATAAATCATAGAATCTTTTATATATATGAGGTTCCTTAATTGGTTGCAGATGCTATATGTTATTGAATTATGTTACCTTAAAAAGAGGTGGTTGAGGATCTTAAAAATTGTGGTTGCATGTAGTGATTCATCTGAAGCATATTTGACTGATTCTAGAGTGTTGGTATTACTCTAGTCTCCATTACATCATGACCAAGAGGGGCTCGTCTATCATAATTATTTCTTTTATTCGCTACATTCATAATTAGTTACTTTCATTCCAACTGGGAAATGCTTTTAATTATATGACCTATTGGTGGTCATGACTTCTTTGATTAATCACAAGATGACATCTTCCTTTTGAACATGACAAGTCTTGGTTCTATATCATGACGAACGAAGGTTATGTATATAATTGTATGTAGAGCCTACATATATTGAGTATGAGAAATATCTAGTACAGTAAACATATAACTCAATGGATGTGCTTAAGTTGCACATCAAAATAAGGTATTGTTGACATTTCTGAAAATTCATTTTAGCATTAAATTTTAAAAAACAGTTTACATACTACAGAACTCTCTCCTTATAAAATATTTGTTATCAACTGAAAAGCATTATTATTGTTACTATTTTTATGGTTCTTTGTTCTTTCAATTCTCGAGATGATTGAAAAATACAGCTATGGTCACTCAAACTATTTTATTGATCATATATGAAAATTTAAATAAAGGATAAAGTCAAGAAAATTAACTAACAAAAATTAAATGTATGACATTTTTTTGTTTAATCCTTTTAACTAATCTAGTTTGAGATGGAAGTGGCTCGTGTCCCTTTTTCTCTCGACATTTTTTTTTCTTGCTACGATGTACTTCATCTACTTAAACATATACAAAGTTTAACAGGATAACTGTTACTAGTGAGAATTTGAACAGAGGTTTCTGAAAGAAATTAGAAAGAAAAAAAACTTCATCACTCCCATTTAACAAAACCATGAAGAAATAAAAAAGAAAGAAGAAAGAAGAAGATTGCCCAAAACTGCCAATCTACCGAAACAAAGTTGGACATATAAAATACATGGAAATTATACAAGAAACAAAGCCATCATTTAACATTTAATTAGGCCCCCACAAGATCAAGTGCATGGCCATCTCGGCCTTCAACGCCTGCTTGACCACTTTCTCGGCCTTCCAGTCGCGCCCCATGACCGCCGTCGGCAATGCCGCGTCACATCGTCGCTCCTCTCTAATCTTCGCCGGAGATGCGGCGCCGGACGCACGTCCTCGTTCCTCCTCGGCATGCTGTTTGGCCGCAGTTGCCATGGACACAGACTGCTTGCAGTGGCCGGTTCCGGGTTGGAATAACCTTCAAGTCAACTCAGCCTCCTATTGCTCCTAGAAGAGCACGTTACACCTATAAGTTATAACTCAGCTCAGCTGCTGCAGCAGAGTGCCTTGTTGGTGGCCACCTGCATGCATGCTCTCGTTTCTTTATGTAAACGTTATATGTTGGAACACACACCTAGTAAAAGCTGGATGGCTTCCAAGATTCTTCTCCATGCTCATAAATGTGCTAAATTGATTCTTTTTTTCTTTTCGTGAGTTGCTAAATTGATTCCGGTTGCATGATGTTATAGGGTTATATTTTTTTGGGTACCCGGTTCAGGATCTCTGTGTTCAGCACTACTAAATTTAATTAACTTGAAGTCGAGCAAAGAGCACAATAATATTGTAACACCCTTGATCAAGGTGTGATATTGTCCGTTCTGGACCTTAGTCCGCACGGTTTTACTAAAACGCGTCACACTTATTAAGGACACATTCCCATATATACCCAGCATCTCTCTCGTGACTTTGTGTGACTAATCCAAGGCATGCCTCTTACATCCTTCTCCCCTTAAGGGGACTCAACGTCCTCGTTGACTGATCTCCCGCCATGACACAGAGGTCCACGTGGAGTGGCTCTGATACCATATGTAACACCCTTGACCAAGGCGTGATATTGTCCGCTCTGGGTCTTAGCCCGCACGGTTTTACCAAAATGCGTCACACTTGTTAAGGACATGTTCCCATATATACCCAGCATCTCTCCCGTGACTTGTGCATGTGAGACTAATCCAAAGCATGTCTTTTGCATCGATGTGACGCGTTAGAAAGTCGTGAGGGACTAAGTGCTACGTCGTGAGGGAGTCACCTCTAGAATCCAGAGCAGACAATATTATGTCTTGATCAAGAGTCCCTAGCCACTGTGCCACTCTGATACAAGTTTGACGCGTTTTGGTAAAACCGTGCGGGCTAAGGCCGAGAGCGAATAATATCACGCCTTGATCAAGGGTGTTACATAATTAAAGTATTTACACTAATAAAGGGATATTGTATTTCATGTATCTTGTTTATGTCCTGATGTTGTTCCATGTAGTGATATAATCATGATGTTGTTTCAGGATCTGTTGACCCTATCTAGTGATGGACTTTTGTGCGTGCTCGTGTCGTGCTCGTGCTGGTCAACTCGTGTTTGACCGTGCTCGTGCTGGTCAACTCGTGTTTGACCGTGCTCATGCTCGTGTCGTGCTGCTACAATGTCGTATCGTGTCGTGCCGTGCCAAAAACACTTCTTCGTTGGCCCGACCCGGCCCAGCATGTCGATCGTGCCAGCCCGGGTCGTGTCGGGCGGGCCGTCGTTTTTTTCGTTATCTTTTAAATTAATGTATTAATCATCTTTAAAATTTAATCTATGATATATAAAAGTGAACCATAAATACATACATAATTAAGTATATAAATTATTAAATCTATAATTTATATAAGAGTAAAATTATAAATTTATAAGTGTACATTATAGTTTAGAACTTGTTCCTTTCTTGTTTTCATATAAAATATTAATAAGTTATAAATATAACCTATAGTCATTATAATTTATTTTTTTAATAACTTATTACTTATGTTTATAGTGTTATAACTTATAATTGCATAGTTATTGCATAATTATATACTAGTATTATAATCATATATTATTATATTATATTANTTAGCCCCTAGAGGTCTAAGGTTCAATTCCTACATTATACTAATTTTTCTATATATTTTGCTTCTTGTATATATACCATGGATAGTGAACTGGGCTGCGAATTAAAAAAATAAGAAAAACGGACTTCTTCGTGTCGTCTCGGACGGGCCCGGGCAGCGGGTCCCGTGCCGTGCCGGGCACAAATATTGAATGGGCTGGCCTGGCACGGGATGTCCCGGGCACGATACGGATGTCGTGCCCATACCGGGTCGGGCCGGCACGCGTTCTCAGCGTGCCGGGCCGGCTGGCCCGACACGGGCTCTATCTCTAATCCTATCTATGTTCTGATGTTGTTCCAAAATATGAGATATAATCCTGATGTTGTTCCAGGATATTGGTATTCTCTGATGTTGTTCCATAGTAGATGATTTTCTGATGCTGTCCCAGGATAAAATGATTGATTTTACCTGATGTTGTTTCAGGTTAGATGGTAGGTATGAACCCTTGACAGCCCTAATCTTTTTTCCTTATACCCCTCACCCTTCAATTCATGAATAAATGAAGCCCGATCGTTTATTTCGCCCCCCTTACAAATAGATGGAGCCTAGCATGCATGAACAATCCTTTGCGGGATTGGATTTTGTTCCAGGAGAGTGGAACTATACCTTTGTACTTGGCATGCTTAGATTATATTGTTTGACAAATGACCAATATCATAGTAAACAAGTCTGATTTAATACTATCTTGATTATTCATGCTAATGATTATTACTTATCTTATGTACTTGATGCATTATATACTGAGCGTTTTATGCTCATGGAATATCGTTTCTCTTGTGTTGAATCCCACAGGTAACTAGGCTGTGGTGGATTCCTGATGTCGGTGGTATGCGCGACAGTTGATGCTCGTGGTGGATACTATCTGCACATGGATGGGCCTTTGAGTCTCATTTATCATTATGTCTCTTTATTCTAGTTTATTGAGTTGTATGGCTACAAGCCAGGATATTTCACTCCTTGTTATTGAGAGATATGTAGACTCCTTATCTGTTTATCTTCCACATTTTATCCATTGGACCCTTTGGTCATCTCAGTCTTGTTTCTTTTTCTTATATTATTTTGCAAATTATTATTGACTAGTCAAAGGGTCAGAGCATTAAGTCACATAGTAGCGTCCTCATATCCACATCTTGGCCACGTGGCGGGGTGCGGGTTTGGGGGCGTTACAAATATTCTTCTGATTAAATTGATTATTTTGAAGCTCGAACTCGAGAGTACTAGCTTTTGATCTCTTAACTCGAAATACGAACTTATTAATCATTCTCTGTCAATCGAATTTAATTACAAAATTGTATTTATAAATTGGACTACAAATTTTGGATTGTGAATGCCTAATTAATGCTTCCATAATAACCCCCAATGGCAGAAAAGAATTAATGATGCCAAATTGGTCTAATCACATTCAGTTTGACCTGATTTTGATTTGTTCTTGATGAAATCTCATACCACTGAGAAAATTTAAACTCCACCGAACTCATTTATCTATTATTTTATTATTGTATTTCTAAATATTTTTAATAGTTTTTTTTTATTTATTTACTTGAATACTTCTATCATGTTTTAGTATTCTAATCTTTTAATTTTCTTTTTATTTTCTCTTTTATTATTAGATTTCATATAAGAAAGTAAAAAAGTAATCGGGTAACTCAATTATCGGAACAAGCTCAAACTCAATTTTGAGTTTGTCGGATTGAATTATATTTGAAATTTATATCCAATCCAACCACAAGCTAATCAGATTGATTCTAAATCAAACTTGAACTGACCAACGAGCACTTCAATCAATCTCATTCAAAATAGACATTTCCGTGATCATAAGCTCAAAATGATGTTTGATTTTCCGTCTCATTTGCATTGGAAAATTCTCACAGATACTATCGCTACCCATAAAATCTTGATTGAAGGATAATTGAAGAAAGAAAAATAGGTTAATAAATTGTGCATGTAAAACTTACTAGTGCACCATCACTAGACAAGGAAGCTTTCTCTTGGAAACAAAGTAGGAATTTGGTTCGTGTCTTCGTGATCATGTCCTTTTCAGATCTATGTCACATGTGAGCTCACATTTAGGTGCAGAGTGGGGCCTTCGATTTGGGCCAAAAGTCCAAACTAGTAGTAGTTGGTGTCGCATTATTTAGTTTCTTTCTTATTATTTTTTGACAATATTGCATGCTTAATATGTAATACCCAGCATTTTATAAAATAAAAATAATAAACCGGAGGTTAGGTCACACTATAAATAAGCCTCTTAAGAAAATCTGCCAACTCTTTTGGCATTCTTCTTCCAAAACCCTAGCCGTCAGGGATCCTCCCTCTTCTCTTCTTTCTTCTCTTCTCCCAAGTACACAAGCCTTCTCCTCTCTTAGGATTGTCATTTTTTTATTCTAAATCTGTACCAAATTCCTAGGAGGCAGTGGAAGAGAGACACAACGCGAAGAACGAAGAGAAAACTAAATCCAGGAGAATACAAAAGGGAAATCTAACAGGAAAAATGTATGTAACATGACGGATCTCTTTAGAATGGATTTTTCATGATAAATCAATGCATACTAAGACTTTTTATGATATTATGATGGATTTTATATGATGATCATATGTCATGTGCTTCTAATTTTAATTCTCATGATGTATACATGATGTTTCTGCCCTAGAAAAGTTACATGATGTAGATGGATTAGGGAGATCCGTTCATGAATATAAGAATGTATATGATGTAGATTTTAAGGCTGAAAATTGTAGAAAAACGTAGTGTTATAGATCTCCATATAATAATGTATCTATAGGAAAGAATCTTGGATCGGTGCAGAGAAGAAAAGGGGCAACGTTCTCCCAGAAATTTTCCGTCATGGCCGTGACGAACATGTCACGGGTCGTGACGGAGGCAGTCGACGACGGCACGGGCGGAATTCGCAAATAAATTTCTCGACGATCGTGAGGGACATGTCACGGGTCGTGACGGCGGCAGTCGAGCACGACAGCACCCAGTCACGATCGTGACCATCTGGTCACGGGCCGTGACAAAGGAAAAATCATCCAAGCTCGTGACCGTGACAAAGGAAAAATCACCCAATTCGTGATGACTTCATCACGGGCCGTGACGTTGAGTCGTCAACGAGTATCACGAACGAGGTCGCAAGCCGTGACCATAAACTGACCTTGTTCGGTCACGGCCGTGACAAGTTCGTCACGGATCGTGACCATGTGAAATGAATGTGCGTTTCGGTCACTACCGTGACCAAGTCTTCACAGGTCGTGACATGACAGTCATGGGCCATGATAGACCTATCACGGGCCGTGACCGCTATGTTACGAGGTTCTATTCATGCTGAATCTTTTTATTCTAAGTGTAGATGCTGTGGAATTCTTCTTTAATCATAAGGACTAACATGTGGATAAGATAAAAGGGTTAATCATCTTCACAAAATTAATGATGAGGTCGCCATGTATTGTAATGTTTAAGAGCAATAGTATTAATAATGATGAGAGACTGGTAGATCAGTTGATACCTAGTTCCTATTGCCTGGCCTTCTCCCTGTCTTGCAACAAATGGATTTCTCGAGTGTCATTTTCAGTTGTGGCCTGTGCACCCCCATTGACCTATTGGTGATGCCTCTAAAGACTCATGAGCCACTCAAAGTCACAATAAAGCAACCCTCAAAATCAACTCAAAGTTATTAATGGGATAAGAAGAACTTAAGAAGATAATCACTTGACTTAATACTTGCCTTGAGCATATTGCATTAGTTGCTAAGGGATGATTTTTATGTATTGAATATATATGCTAAGTAAAAAAAAAAGTTTAATGATGAATGCAATGTATAAGATGAAAAGATTCAATGATGATGAATGATGATCGAGGTGTAATTGACATTTGACTACCTACATGGTAAAGTCATAGTTTACACTCATGCAAGAAAAGTATGTTAAAGATGAAAGATGATGTAAGAAATAAAGTACATGAAAGGTATATATATGTATCATATTTTATGATAACCCTTATGGTATGAAAATTGATATTTAAATATATGATGATCTAGTTACGTTCATGCTTTTAATTTTATCATAAAAATTTCTTTTTATTGTGCCATACATATCTGAGCTTCATAGCTTACGGTGATTTTGTTTGCTCCCTGCTTTGGATCCTGTAGAGCAGTGATCTAGGATGTCATGGTTCCTGGTGGTGCTAGTGGCGATCGTGATGATGTTGCTTGCACATGAGTAATGGTCCATAGTATGATGTTTGTGAGTCTAGTCTCTTTTATTTAGTTGTAATAAGGAAAGAAATTCTTATGTGATGTGAGACTATGAAACTTTATATCATGTAAGTTTTTCGCATTTATGTTTTATGAAAAGAATTATGAAGACTTATACTTTTATTTATTTTATGTATTTCGTATTTAGTTGACCAATCTTAGGGTCAACTTTAAAATCCAGGATATGTATGATGTGTAACACACTCAAAAGAGCATTCTGCCATGTGACGGAGTAATTTTTTGAGAACATTACATAATAAACTTTTTTTTACAATGATTAATAAAATATTAATCAATAAACCATGGCTAGAAAATTAAAGGATCAATTTTCTATAGACATAAAACAAAAGAAGGGCAGTCTCCGTTCCATGTTTGTTAAACTACCCGATTATTAACCACCAAATTGTGGTTGGCTCCTTTCTTAATATATATACTAAAGAGTCATTAAAAAATAGTTTAATCAGGTTAGTGGAAAAAAGATACTCAACTGAGAGCCAACTTATAAATATCAGTCTTTAAAAAAATTGAACCTGGGAAAATTTATAACTGTGAGAGAAAAGGGAGTCCTTGATGCGGCTCATTGTGAAGGAAATGTGCTATGATATTTTCATGGTTCCAGGCTCATGTCGGATTTTTCGGAAACAAATAAAATAAAAAATTATAGTATATATATATATGTATATATATATATATATATATATATGTATATATATATATATATATATATATTAATGTGAATACATAAATTATAATTATTTTATACTTTTGAATTAAATAACATTTTTTATTTGATATATTTTGAAATTCAGATAATTTATATCGTTACATTAAAATGATATCGATTTAAAGTTTCAGAGCATGTGCATACACAATGTAATTATAATTTGTGCATGTTATATATATATATATATATATATATATATATTATACACTATTAGTTTAATNTATATATATATATATATATATATATATATATATATATATATAATGTATGTATATATAGTATATAAGGTATATCATATTTAAGTATATATTTATATTTTGGGGTAGGGAGTGTGTAGTCACTGGCGGCGCCACGTGCCTGCCCGTGCATGTATTGGCAAAATTCCATCGATATATAAATTTAGTGTAGAACTTTGCTTCAACCAATGAACAGCTCAGTTGGATAAATCATTTTTGCTCTCCGAAGATGTCTGGTGTTCAAACCACAGCAATGCAGCATTTTTTGCCATTTTCACTACAATTCATCCATTCAATTGAGTTATTATTAATTCATAATTTTAAAAAAGTTTTAATATTAAAACCTTTAAGTATTATTTTTTTTTACTTTAACTACTTATCAATTGTCATCCATCCAATTGATTTTTTTATTTCTTCAACTTCTTGTAGTTTAATTTTCTTGATTTCTCATAAATTATATTTACAAATTTTGATATATTATTTTTTATTCCATGAATTTATTTATTTTATTATAATTTTTATGAAAGCTATAATTGATCACTTTTTATTTTTTGCTTCTTTTATTATAATTCATCGATACCATTTGCAAATATATTAAATTATTTTTTTTATAAAGTTTTGCATAGTTATACATTTTCTATAATAATATATTCTATGTTCATACAATCTTTAACATTTGAATAATTAGCCATAAATATTATTATGCATAATGTTTTACGGCTAACATATTTGTGCTTAATGACATATTTTTTCTCTTATTAAGTTTTATTATAAATTTAATTTTTCAATTTACACTTAATCTAAAAAATTATGATTAATTATGTCATTGAAAATAAGAAAAAATATCTGAAAATGAGTTAATTAAATTATTTTTATTATTATCTAGTTAGTTAGTAAGTGAACCCATTGAAAAAATTGCTGGCTCCGCCACTACGTGTAACACATCAAAAAGTAACGATATTTTCTATATAAAAAAAACTTAAACATTGTTCATTGAGTTATATATATTTTTATTTTATATTTACTTTTACTAATTATAATTTCTAAATATTATAATTCAAATGATAGAATATATAATATATCCTATTTAAATAAGATACATCTTCAATAAATTTATATATTTATGCTCTATTAAAGTAATGAGTATATATGCTAGTTACCTACAAATAAATAGTCGAGCATTTACATAACAGTAATATCTTTATCTGGTATTCGAAAGCAATACATATGTTTCAATCTCATTTATAATGTGTTAAAAAACAAGGAATTCATATGTTACAACTTAAAGTGGTTGTGAAAAAGAAATTGTAGTTTCATGTCGCATAAGACTTTTTTACACGCCTTTTTTGCTGAAAAGTTTCTTACTCTTTTAAAATAATAAAAAGACAAAAAGATGAGTAAGCAAGGTATTAATTATATATGTTGCAACATATTTATATATTTTTATCCTTTTGTTTTGTCTCTACACTTGGAACATATCATACTTGAAAATTTCGCCCAATGGAATTCCATACTCGGGCAGCATCCCTGTGTGCTCGGATGAAAGATAATTTTTTTTATTACAAAAGAAATCATAGATTACTAGAAAGAATAATAAAGAGATACGTTATAATGAAGCTTGGCATCTTTCTATGATTAAGAGAAGAAAAAGATCTATGTAGTAGTTAGAAACCCCAAGATTCGGAATCTTATACAGAACATATGCTCCGAAGCAGACGTCACGATTCAACGTTATAAGAAATCGCATGCAATTAATTTAATATACATAACCGAAAAATATGAATAATTTAAATCTAAAAGTATATTTACTTTTAAGTTTAACAAATTGTATTATTCGTATACTTAGGAATCATTTTACTTTAATTTAGGGTGGTTTGTTTTCTAAAAGTTGCTAACGTCCAATTATAAAATTAAATATATATTTCAAAATTTAAGCTTTCACCTATATATATATATATATATATATATATA
>LTAE01002776.1:0-41166 GCA_001647135.1 Pontederia paniculata | reverse complement strand
AGAGAGAGAGAGAGAGAGAGAGAGAGACAAAATTTCATGATTTCTATAAAATCTTGTGAAAAATTTATTGATCTCTCTTTATTTTGGCGAGATCTCGAAGAAAAAACTTGATGCCCATTTGTGTTAAGCAAATCATTTGAACAATATTTATCACAATCTCTCGCAGCAATTTTCCAATATTTAGACTTTGGGGAATTGTTCAAGATCGAAAAGCTCGTATGCAAGCATAATTTTCTTGGCAACAATTATTCCAAATATTAAATGCTCATATGCTTGGAAAAAAAATTGTTAATGCTTTCTTAGTTTCTTTTCTAATTTGACAAAATAAATTATAATTTGTATCAAAGATTAAAAAAGGCACCCATTTGTTACCTGCATAGAACATAACATATATTACATTATGTTGATGTTTTCCTTTTAGTTTTTCCATCTATTTTGCAAACAAAGCAATTTTATAAACATTCCATAATTTTGCTCCTTTGTTAATTTTCTTCAATTGGGCCCCCAATTGCTCAGGAACATCACGGTCCGCAGCGCCTCCTCGGCCCGCCTCCTCTTCTCGGCGGCGCTCGCCGCCTGAACGTTGGACAGCGCCGCCGTGAGTCGCCTCGTCCTGTTAGAACCAGCGGCGGGAGAAGAAGCGCCGGCCGCAGCGCTGCTTCCAACGCCGCCGCCAGCGGCGTCCTTGATCGACCTCGACGCGTGGTCGCGTATCCCCTGGGCCGCCCTCGCGCCGCTCTGCACCGCCGCCCGCAGGCTCATCGGAACCACCTCCTCGTCCGCTCACCGGAGAACCACCGAAAACCTTCTCGGTAGGAGCACGAAAGCTGCAAAAGACAAAAAAAAAGCCAATGGAGTGGTTTTTACCAGACGAGTAGATGAGAGGCGTGTGTTATATATATTGGTTTCGGATTGGTTTGGCGCACGCAGTAAAAACGTGAAGAAATAGTTTTTGAAAAAAAAAAAGATACTATAAAAACAAGCGGCCGCTACCGACGGAGTTGAACGGATCCACCGAATGAGACGTAACGGTTTCGGACCCGGGACGAAGTATCACGGAATTCGCGTTTTCTTGCCGGCGATACGTTACGACTACAAACTGCGGGCACGGCCGCCTGCCGACCTAGGGAATATTGAGCTGGATATTCTCATAAATTTATATAATAATAATAATAATGAAAATGAGATTAATATTTTTTTAAAGTCAATATTTTTTATAAGCATTAATGCTGATAAGTATTTTAAGGGCATGTTTGGCTTAGCTGATAAAAATAACTGATAAACACTAATGCTGATAAGTATTTTAAGTGCTGATATTTATTTTAAAATATAAGTAGTTACATGTTTGGTTAAAAGTGCAGAAAATATTAATAAGTAGTTGAAATGTTTGTTAAAATAAATATTCATTAATATACCCTTAAAGTTATATGATAATAATATTAAAAAATATGGATAAAAGAGTAATATTGTTTATTAAAATTAATAAGCCAACAACTTTAAAAATAAGCAGAGGGGAATTTGCTTATTTTTTTTCAATTTATAAGTAGTTACCTAACAACTTATAAGTATATTCTTTTAGTTACCAAACATGGAGATTTCTTAAAATTTTTTTATAAGTAATTTTAACTTACTTATAAGCTTAGCCAAATAGGCTCTTAAATGTTGATACTTATTTTAAAATATAAGTAGTTACATGTTTGAATAAAAGTGTTGATAATATCAATAAGTAGTTGTAATATTTGTTAAATAAATATTGACTAATATACTATTAAAGTTATATGATAATAAATTTAAAAAATATGGATAAAAGAGTAATACTGTTTGCTAAAATTAATAAGTCAACACCTTTAAAAATAAGTAGGGAGAACTCTGCTTATCTTTTTCTAACTTATAAGTATATTTTTTTAGTTACTATAAAATTTACTTATGAGTAGTTTTAACCTACTTATAAGCTTAGTCAAACATGCACTAAGAATATTTCACAGTAAAATTCGCTAATTAGTTGAACTAACTAAATATTAATAATAAATATCTATTACAAAGTAAGTACATAAATATAATCAGTTTTTCTTTATAAAAAATCTTCAATTAGAGACAAATTTAAATTCAATAAAACAAAGTAAGAAAAGAGAAATGTCATATTGATTAAAATTGGACTTCTCTAATTATTTCTAAAAAGAAATTATCACAAATTTTGAACTTATGAGAATATAAATTCGATAAAAAATTGATGTAAGCTCAAATTTGAGAAGTGCCTTCATTGAAACGAGATATATTTTTATTAAACTACTCGACGTACAACTAATAACCCAAGGGCAAGGGATCACGTCGGCAACATAGACCAATTATTTAAAAGAGAAACAGTATATTTTTAATATTTGAGTTTTTACCTTTTTTCATCTTATTTTTTATTTAATATTTCTTGTTATTAATTGGTGCAATAACGCTATGGTGCTTTAAAACGATCAAATATAAAGTATTTGTTCACCGAAAAATATATGAAGCGTTTGTTTTCTTTGTTAGCGGTGAAAATTATTCGGTTAGCTCAAATTTTTCTGAATGATTTTTAAAATAAAAAACCTGCCATATTTTTTAATTTTACTTTTTCTATAAAAAATAATATGTATTTTAGAAATTGAGAAGAATAGTATATTTCATATTTTAATAAAATTTAATATATATATATATATACATTATTTATATGTTAATTATGATAAATTTTATGTATGCCAAAAGATATTTAAAATATAAAAATATATATATTTCATCGTCGAGCTTCTCCCAAGGTCACTTATAATTTCTAAGTTTTTTAATGATAAAATTTTAATTTTTTAATGTCTGATCGGACCATATTTTTAGATTTCTTTCCTTAAACCCATTTAAACGTTTTCATTATTTTGTAATTAAAATATTGAGTTAAATAATAATTATTTAATACAATAAAATTATTATAATTATTTAATTAGCTAATATATCTTCTGTCTACATTATTTAAAGGAATAAAGTCTTAAGACAAATGAAGTCATTATTTTTGGACGAAAATATTAACTAATATCATTAATTTTATATCTCTTTCCATATTGTTACTTTAGATCTTGTGAACAAAAAATGTATTATTTTATCTTATTCTAACAACATATTTTGAAATAAAATATATTACTTCATCCTAATAATATATTGAACTACTCTGCTCTCTCTGCAAACAAACCCNCCCCCCCCCCCCCCCCCCCCCCCCCCCCCTCTCACATCAGAGTGTACCATCGAAAGATGACCTTGACATGGAGAGAACCGAATCTTCTAGAGACCCTTCACTCCCCCTACTCCACTATTTCCCCCATTTGGCCGAACACAAAGGCCAAACTAGTCGCAAATCGCTAGATCTCGCCAGGGCACCACTTAACCGATGATTTCGCTTACATTCAACGCATACAAGAAATAACCATAGAGGAGGTCATCATCCCTACCTCAGATGTGGTAAAGAGATCGGAGGAACTTCACAACTGCCTCATGTATCATTTTGTTCGAGAAAATATATCGATTGTGCTCCTAAAAAAGGAGTTATCAAAGATTTGGATCATTAAGGCTCTCTTTAAAATTACAGATATGTGTAATTACTACTTGCTTTTTCATTTTTGAGAACACTGATGATCTAAACTTTGTGCTCACATGTGGTCTTTGACAAATAAATGGAGCTTTTTCTTACATGTTACTAAGCCAAAGCAACTTTTTAAGCCACTTGAAGACCATTTCTTTATAGCTCCGATGTGGATTCAACTATTGGGCCTACCCTTTGAGTTGTGATACCTCAAATCTATTTTGCGGATCACCAAACATTTTGGAGAGCTATTCAAGGTGGAGAACATACACTTAGAGGGGAGAAATGCAGGCTTGCTCGTGTAAGCATGGAAATGGACCTTGCAAAACCTATCAAGCAAGGATTGTGGATTCGCACGTCGGACAATGGCCAATTTTTTCAGCGTGCCTCGTATGATAATTTATCGCAAATATGTATTTCTTGTGGGTGTGCAGGTCCTCTAATGTTAACTTTCCCTTTGCGAACGAACGAGCTCTCTTTGTCCCATGGATCAGATCATTTCCATCACACCATCGACCTAACGGAGGAAAGGAAGAAGCGGTCCGCCAACAACATCACCAACTAGTTTAGCGGTCAGTCCACCAAGCTGAATCACACTACCATGAAAACTCATTTGTTGCCCTAGCTGAGAGCAATCTTGACCATCCGCAAGTGGATTTGTTTGATGCATAGGAAATCTAACCATTTTTCTCCTCTCACAGAAATCCAAGATGATCATGTGGTCAAAGGACATGTGGGGCTTATCCAAAGCGTAGGGTTCTTCCCAAGGCAGGCCCCTGCATCAAACCCTAGCATCAACGATTCTCCCAATCATCGTGGTCATGTGGCGATCATCGTTGCACATGCATTTGCTAATGCGCTATAGGTGCCAATGCAGCCCCCTGCTTCAAACCCTAGCAACAACGATTCTCCTAACCATTTTGGATGTGGTGATTACTGATTAACATCGCTACATACGAAACCGCTAGTACACCACAGGTGCCTGCCACGACACCCCCTCCCAAGACAGACCATGTGATACCCAGCCCCTATAAGAAACAAAAGTCAAATGAAACCCACTTCTCTCTCATTCTCACTCCTTTTAGAGGCCAAGTAGAACACCATTTCCCCCATTGATCTCTAGAAACACTCCAAGATGCTAGTGAGCCACTTCCAATCAACAAAGCAAGCAATATCGTCATCTCAATCTGAGTCGCAAGGAAGAGTCAGATCAAGACCTGATAGTTGACTCGATCCAAAACACAAGAAGGGCAAGAAGGACAATCGCTAGGTTCTCTCCACCTCCACCAAACTATTGCTAAATGAGAAATGCCAAAAAAATGAAATGAGGCTCATGTATTAAAAGTGTTGCAAAAACTAGAAAACGTACTAACATCTTCTATACTTTGTAGATCCCCTCAATGGAAGCGCACCAAGAGACCCATGCCTTCATCTTTGACGAAAATGAATTATTATGAAGATTCTCATGTGGAACAATCGCAAGCTTACAAGAGTAGGGCCCGAGACCGCTTCTTGGACCTCAAACGTAGTCACTAACCATATATATATCCTTGTCAGTGTCGAAACACACTGATACACTGCGGTCTCAAAAAGTCATTCATCGTCTTGGTAGGGGATGAAAATGTGTGATTTAGGAAGGCACTAGTGTAGTCAGAGGTACCATCCTTGCTTGGCACGTAGTAGATATGGAGGTGCTTTAAAATGGAATTTCCACTCGGTCATTGAAGCTGAAGCACATAGGATCCTAACGGGATTACAATGTTGTAGGCAATGTGAACTCAATAATTATGATGGAAAGTGACTCGAAAACACTAATCGAAATCCTCAAAAAAGAGCAACCCAGTCCATGGACTATATGCAATAACATTTTAGACTATTGAACAACATTAACTACTTTTGATTATGTCGAGCTAATACATACTATTTATCATATTTTTCCGGATCATCCAGGGGTGATCATTTTTGGGAGGAGACATCCCCTCAAGGTCTCCTCAAATTTTTATAATTGAATTTCTTATTTTATGATATCTATAATGAATTCATCTTTAAACAAAACTAATATATATAGTATGATAATTATTTGAAAAAAAGTCTTAGATCAAGTAAAATAAGAAAAGTTAAATTCTAACTCATTATTAATTTTGGGATTATTTTCATGAAAGACTCAAAAACTAAAAAAATATAGCTATAATAGCCTAATATTAAATTATTTTTTTCCTAAAAAGAATAAGATAATAATAAATATCTTTGTAAGAGTCCTTAAGAAAGTTTTTGAATTTTAATTTATTATTATTTTCTATATATTATTATTGCCATTATTATAAGGAATAAAGTCTTAGGACTAATCTAGTCAGATTTTTTTCCATAAAAAGTACTATATTACTATCATTATTTAAGATATCTTTTAATAATATTATTTTAGATTTCTCTTGTACAATAAAATGTATCCTATTATTCTAAGGACATATTTTGAAAAACAAACGATTATATCACTTTATCCGAATAATATACTGAAAACAACTAATTTATTTATATTTATATATGAAAATTATTTTGAAAGTTTCCTAGTAAAGAGGTTAATGGAGGTGCATAGCAATTAGGTCATAAATTAAATATGATCTGGATCATTGATTTAAAAATCAATGAAAATCATGCACCACACCGGATGCATAGCAAATTGTTATGCACTCCCATTTTTCTCTTAAAAAAACATAACGACAAACTCTACCGCCAAAAAAGAAGAAGAAAAAAGAGATCGTGTGGTGTGATAGTGTACAAGTCTCGCTCGCGGGATGAACCTTGACGTGCCGTCGTCCCTCATCGCGCGGTGCTCCCACGCGAAGCAACTGCACCAGATACAAGCGCACCTCACCATCGCCGGCGTCCTCCTCCGCAGCGTCTTCCTCCACAACGTCCTCATCCGCGCTCACTCCCGCGGCGTCCCGTCCTCCCTCCGCCACGCCCTCCCCCTCTACGCCCAGCTCCTCCGCTCCCGCCTCCTCCCCGACACCCACACCTTCCCTTTCCTCCTCCGCTCCTGCTCCCTCATCCCCGCCCCCGCCCACGGCCTCGCCGTCCACGCCCACGCCCTCAGGCTCGGCCTCGACTCCCTCCTCTTCGTCAACAACGCTCTCATCCACTTCCACTCCGTCGCCGGAGACGTCGCCGACGCCAGGCGCCTCCTGGACGGCGCTCGCTACGTGGACCCCGTCTCCTACAACGCGATGATTAGCGGGTACCTGAGGGCGGGGGATTCGGGCGCCGCCAAGGAGTTGTTCGACGAAATGCCCAGCAGAAATGTGACGACCTGGTGCGCGATGATCTCCGGGTGCGTTCAAAGTGGGCGCTCCAAGGAGGCGCTCCGGCTCTTCTCCCTGATGCAGGCCGAGGGACTGAGGCCGAACGACATGACTCTGGTCAGCGTGCTCGCAGCGTGCGCCCATCTGGGAGCGCTGGAGCAGGGGAAGTGGGTGCACGGCTATATGAGGAGCAATGAGATCAGGATGAGCGTGTTTCTGGGGACCTCTTTGATCGACATGTATGCGAAATGTGGGGAGGTGGAGTTGGGGCTGGATGTGTTCAACCAAATGCTCGAAAGAAATTTGCTCACTTGGACCACCATGATCAAAGGCCTAGCCATGCACGGCCGAGGACCCGAAGCTTTGCAACTCTTCTCGGAGATGGAGAAGTCGGGATTCGTCCCGGACTACATCGCGTTCATCGGCGCGCTGTGCGCCTGCACGCACGCAGGGCTGGTCGACCAGGGCCGCAGGATCTTCGATTCAATGAGCAAGCATTATGGTCTCAGACCGAAAATTGAGCACTACGGGTGCATGATCGACCTCCTGGCGCGCAACGGGCTGCTCGAGGAGGCGAAAGACTTAGCCGAGAGCATGCCGATGGAGCCCGACGCGCTGATTTGGGGCGCTCTGATGGCAGGGTGCAGGTTCCACAAGAATGTGGAACTGGCAGAGCACGCTGTCAAGCATT
Source organism: Pontederia paniculata (assembly GCA_001647135.1). NCBI lineage: Eukaryota > Viridiplantae > Streptophyta > Magnoliopsida > Commelinales > Pontederiaceae > Pontederia > Pontederia paniculata. The sequence goes on along the minus strand of LTAE01002776.1, from coordinate 33,581 downwards.
TGATCAGATTGGAGACAGACTGCAGCGGCGTCTACGTTCTCCTGGCCAACATATACGCTGCTTCAGGGAGGCATCGTGATGCCAGGGAAGTGAGGCTCCTGATGAAGAGCAATCGAATGGAGAAGACGCCCGGATGCAGCTTAGTTGAGATTGGAGGAACAATTCACCAGTTTCTGGTGGGCGACACATCGCATTCCCAGATGGAGGAGATACTGGCGAAGTGGGAGGAGGTGGAGAGCCGCATAAGAGTGGAAGGCGGCTACGTCCCTGACAAGAACGAGGTGCTGCTGAACGTAGACGAAGAGGAGAAGGAAGACGCGCTCGCTCGGCACAGCGAGAAGCTGGCGATTGCTTTCGCGTTACTGCGCACGGCGGAGGGGATGCGCATCCGCGTGGTGAAGAATCTGAGAGTGTGCAGCGATTGCCACCATGCGACTAAGCTCATCTCCAAGGTGTACAGCAGAGAGATCAGTGTCAGGGATCGCACGCGGTTCCATTTGTTCAAGGATGGTGCTTGTTCCTGCAAGGATTATTGGTAGAAGCTCGCTCCCTATTTGGAGTCTCAATTTACAAAAAAAAAATTATCGGGATATCCATCTCGTCATGTTCTTATTTGTTAAATAAATATTTAGTATGTTATATAATGTTTACTTTTTTTTTACATAAGTAATTGAAAGAATAATAATAATACATTAATAATCAAAATAACTATTTGTAATACGATGAATCATTTTTAATAATATGTTTAACTTTAAAATATTTTTTTAATCAAATAATTGTAATAAGTAATATAAAAACTAATCTTGTATTTAAATAATAATTTTTTTATAAATTAAAAAAAGTTATGATGATAGAAATAATTACTTAATCAATAATTTATAATTATATTATTTAGTTAATGTAACATTAAAATTTAGTAGTTAAATGTTTGAGAAAAGCAGGTGCAATGTTCCTTGGGTTTGGGAGTATTTTCCATTATTAGTGAACCGTTAAGTTTTCTTACGAGGAAAGGTAACTTTATGATCGCTCTTTTAGGTTAGGGATGGCAAAACTTTTCAAAGTTCGGGGATCTCCACGGAGATTTTTCTATAGGGGCCCAAACTTTGGAAATTTTTTTCTCGTGGAGGCGTGGATGGGGGCATTAGTCTCTCTGCACCTCAATTCGGGGATCGGGACGGAGAACATTGCCCCCACCTTGCGGATCCCCGACCCTCGAATATATATATATTTATTAAAATATTTTAAAATTAATTATATTAACATAACACTATTTAAGTAGTATTTTAAGTAGTATTTATAACTGTTTATTCATTAATACAAACTATAATATTTAAATACATATATATAATATAATATTTTTATAAATATTATTTTTTTATGATTTTATTATATATTTTTTTAAAAAAAATAATTTTTTATTAAATTTCGGAAAATGAGGGTTCCTTCTAAAGTTCAAAAATTCGCAAAGATGAACGGGGGCAAGTTGGCGAGGTCGGGGCAAGGGACATACTCTCCGTCCCGAACAGAGGCGAGTCACATCCCTATTCCCTGCTAACAATCTATTTTGTAACAAGTTTGCCCTTAGTTCGAGCGACACATGGACTTCGATTTTCTTTTTTTAGCATGGCTCGTACTTCACCTTATTCTTTCTTCTTTGCTGCTGCAATTTTTTTCTAGCAGTGGTAATCCTTCCTCTACTCACTTTGTAGCTGCAATATCTTTTTTGACACAGATCTTCGCTATACTTTTTTGGGGTCTAAATCCTTACTGAAGAAACTAGCATATACAAATTCGACGCCTTCCAATATTTAACAAAAACAAACTCGAGTATTCTATGTTAATCTTGCATTATAAATATATTCCTCTAAACATATCTGTTACAGATTTTAACCTCATCTCATTTCTGAACCTATATTTTAGTTTGAGATTTACATTTTTTTCTCCTAAATCAATTGGGGTTGATACATTGATCGTTCTTGCCATCACTCTCTTTTTTGCTTCTTTCTATCTCAACATTAGAAAGAATAAGACAAAGAAGGATGTGACCACCCATAACCAACGCCTATGAAAGGGTGGCATATACATTGAAGAAGAGGTATAATCCTCCCGGGCTCTTCTTCCCCCACCTTCTCTCTTCTTCTATCCTCTCGTAAGTTTTGTTACATAAACTACTAACTTTTTTTGTTATCAGGAATGATTGATTAGGTTCCCTTTATTCTGAAGAAAAACATAAAGCGTAGAAATGTAACTAGAGTGGGAATGAGACTTGGAGAGGCACTAAGACCATCCTACAAGACAAACCATAGAGATATTAAAGCTGCATTGGCGTTGTCGCATCGAAGCAGCATCAACTACTGTCGACAGGGAAAAGCCTGCAACATGAATATTGACTTAAACCGTCCCACTACCATCTGTTTCATAAAGTTAATATAAGTTTTCAAGTTATCATGGACATCAAAAAGTACTCTTAACAATGCCGAACAATTTTAGCGAGTGTCCACCAAAATAACAAGAAAGCTAGAATTTGAGGCAAATTGAATTTAAATTCTGATCTCAAGAACAATGTACTTATACTTTGTATACCTTTTTTCTGCTCCATTTGACAGGCACATCTCAAACTCCATATGGAAATACAGGCAAGAAGTTGAAGGCAAATAATTTAGTTCATCTCACGCAGCAACGCATCAAAAGTTGCTCATTAGAAAGGTTTAGCATATGCAATATACCCGAAACCCTGGAGATATCATTCCTGCCAGATAATCTAGTTGCCCTAAAAAGTTCCAGACGATAAAACGTGATAGGAATCTATTATGTTTGAACCTCAAGCATCAATTCTCTCAAAGAAATAGAGGTATGCCATGTCTTTGGGTGGGTTAACTGATGCCCCAACTTTGCTGTCGTTGTATATTACCCATTTGCCTTCTTTGAGGACATGCGCGACATAATGCCCACAATGGGTGGAAGTACCCATATGACTCACCAGGCCAATAAGCTTGTATCCTGTGAAATTGTCTTGTTAAATAAGGTTCCAAAGCAAGAACTATGTAGCTTTAAAAACCTTCATCAATAACTCACAAAAGAGGAAAGATAAATGAATATTATAAAATGATTCATTAGTGACACAATTTAGTTAAGTCATTTCAACGTTCCACTATAAACTCTGTAATAGGCTCCCCCGCCAGTGCAGCAAAAAAAACATGATGCCTCTTAAGAAGCATGAATGCAGAAGCGGAAGTTCCACCACAATACTACAGTTCCCAAACTCTACTCTTGTTCCCTAAACCACTTCTTAGCTTTTTTCCTGTTCCTCAACAACCCCCTCAAAATAAAAGAAGTAAAAAAAACAAATATATTTTCATGTTGATGTGACACTATCAAGTAAAAGCCACATCATTCATTTTCATACAAAAACAAAAAAACTAAGAGTTATTTTCATTTTTCCCCCACGAACTATCGCGAAATTTCAGACATATCCCTAAACTATAAAACCGGGCAGAAGTAGGTCTTAAATTTTTTTCTTGGACAGTTTCATCCAACAAATTGGTATTGGATTTATTCAAATTATTTTAATTTATTAAATTACTATCTTACCCTCTGAATTAAAAGATATTTACTCTCCCCATTTTTCTTATCTATTCTCTCTCTCTCTCTCTCTCTCTCTCTCTCTCCCCCAGCGCAACTTCGCATTCCGCTCGCCTGCGCACGCACAAACGAGCGGAGAGAGAGAGAAGAAGAGAGAGAATGACTATTATTTTAAAGGGAGGGTAAAATAATAATTTAATAAATTAAAACAATGTGTATAAATAGAAAACCAGATTGATGGATTAAACTGTGCAATCGAAAAAAGTTTAGACCTACATCTGCCCAGTTTTATAATTTAGGGGTAGATATAAAATTTCGCGATAGTTCGAGAAGGGTAAATAGAAATAACCCAAAAAATAATTATAATAGTTGCTGATTTACACTTGTAAACAAAGAAAAATACATGACAGTAACCTCTTTCCATCACATACAGAACATTACCTGTGCACCTAGTCTATATCCATGGTGTATGTGATGGACCTAGTATTAATGTTTTTGGTGTTAGTATAAAATAATAATTTTACTATTCGAAAACATTCTTTTTTTTTAAGTGCTAAAAAGTGTCGTATTTAAATGGAAGTGTGATGTCAGCATGCTAAGGAGTTTAACCAGTTATTATCAACTATTTTGAGGATGATTAATGGAAAGAGAGTAGAATTACAAAACAGTGTGAAGTTACTATACCAAATTAACAGAAAGCATCCATGCAAGTTTTGTACAATGAACATGACAGAATACAACAACAACAACAACAACAACAACAACAACAACAAAGCCTTATCCCACTAGGTGGGGTCGGCTACATGGATCATACGACGTCATTGCGCTCTATCAGTAACCAAATTTTTAGGTATATTATTCGTTAATAGATCTCGGTCTATTAGGTCATGGCTACATGGAACATGACAGAATACATTAAGTTATAATACTTAAGTTCTACATCAACTTTAAACAAACCTAGCCAAGAAAGTAGAACAGTAACTAAAGTTTATCATCTTTGATGCTAGACCCTGAAACAAAAATCAAGCCAAAATGCTGCCAAGACCAGATGACATGTTTTGCTTGTCATTGATTGTTGAAAATGAAAAGAACAAACAAAGCAGAAAATTTCAGACCAGAGGGATTTTTCTTATTAATATGTTCTAATCAACATAATTATGAAAATTGACACAGGCTTCATAGAAACATATGCAAAATAGTTGATTGTAAGTCAAGAAGCAAATTTTGCAGTATGTTTCTTTGAGAAACTTGTTTTCTAAAGAGAACACATAACACTAATGAGGGACACATTTGGATATATTATTGGAAGGCATTATTAACGTCTCATTACTATTGGTGAAACTTGTAGAGAAGAAATTCGAGTATGAAGATCCATGAACATTTTAACTTAGATGTTATTTTCAATCGGCACTAAAAAATAAAGCAATATATACAAAGATGTGTTTATTGGTGTTCAAGTCCATATCAAATTATAATGAAGATACTAAAAAAAGTTACAATCAAGATTTATAAAGGTTTTCTGTAGGTGGGTATCTACATTCTGAATCCATAACCATGCTCTAAAATCAAGTTACACCAATAAAAGAGCAACCAGCATGCACTACTATGCCACTGATATTGAAAACCTTGCTTAGCATAGCAATCACTTGATAATGAAATCATAATTCCATAAATTCAAATAAGCTTTATTTAACTTTTTTTATAAGAGATCTATTTAGGTTTCGGGGCAAAGGTCAGATTACTCACTGCCACTTTCATTTGATACTACTGAATCTGCAGTCTGCGTACTGTTTGATATATCATTATTATCAGTTGCATTGGATGCCTCTGGATGGCTAAATATCCAGTCCGTAGCCTTTTCTATATCCCCATTCTACAACAGGTTAAACCACAAAAGGTAAGATTATCCTTCAGCATTGTAATGAGGAGAAAAATGTAAAGAAAAAAATAATAGAGATCAACAAACATGCAAAATCAGCATGCAGCTAAGACCAATATGTGTATAAGACAAGTAGAACCATACAGATGCTTTCAATGCCTTTCTGGCAACCTCTTCTTGAAATCCAAAAGATATTAAGGTTTCGACGCTTGCTGCATCAATGTATGGAAGCTTCACAGTCTGAGAGTCAATGGGTTCATCCATATCTGCAAACGAAGAAAAATAATCAATTTAGAATTTACTGAAATGCAGTTTATGCAGGTCATGCAAGTGAACTGGTTGCTGTGCGACAACACAGACCTCCATCATCCATGTGAGATAGCAACCAAGTCATCGCCTCCTCAACCCCAGAATTTGAGGTGTTAATGGCAGCCTTTTGACAATGAAGATAATTAAATCCCATGGCTGCAAGCTGAGAAACAATGTCTTCATTGGGAACGATATTGGGAAGTCCAACATCAGAACCTTCAAACATGTATGAAGATTTCCATATTAGATTACACGCTGAAAATGTCTTGTATTATAGAACAGCTTCCAGCAATAACTAACTTCACAGAGCTTCCAGCAATAACTAACGCATTAAGAATCCACACTGCTAACCTGTATCAGGTAGCAACTCTTCTCCTGGCTGCAAACCCTTGCTGCGCATGTGTGTGATATCAATAATATCAGGCACATCTATGTAAACGTCTGACACATAAAGGGAACATCATTAAACAGTTGAAAATAATCACTACTGTAATCAGAATAAGAAAATTACTGAAAGAGAAGGCAAAACACTTCGATAGTTGAGAGTGTTTAAGACAGGCGATCTACCTAGTTTTTTTGGTACCCAGCCCTCCTCCATTACAAACTTCCGCATGTGTAAAACCAGGTAATCAGGGAATGTTGCAAAACCAGCAGTTCTGTGAAGTTATATTTTCCATTACACTTCATACAGCTAGAAATGTGAAGTTTCATAATAATATATTACCACACAAGAAAAAACATGCATAAAACTGATGAATCAAAACAGTCGCATATTTTGGCCCAAAACAGCAAAAGAGTTTGTTTAGCCATTGAATTTACTACATCACACATGATCAGAAAACAGTTTCAACTAACAAAAGTATAGGATACTAATATAATAAACAGATCCATTCCGTCCCCTTAAAGAGGAACAGATGAGTGAAATGATAGCATAACGCATAAGCTTCCCTTTTCGAAAGAACTAGAATAACCTCCAAAGCCAGAAAAATGCATGTCATATAGTTCTTCGAATGGAAAATGTGGAATTACAAGTTGCAAAACCAAAATGATATTTATAGGTAGTATCTAAGGGGTCAAGATTTTATACTTTCTGCTGGAAGAAAAAGACCACTAATTTGTTACAGTTTTTTATAGACAGATTCGTACAATTCAATGAAATGCTTCTGAGAAGAGACTCGACATTAAATCATCGATATAATTGCTATGACCATGCAAATTGGATAGAATGATTCTTGTACTCACTTGATTGCAGTTGTTTTAGCATTTAATGCAGAACTGTAAAATTCATGGACCACTTCTGGAGAAGAAAAAGAAGCTAGACATGCTTCCAGTGGTACTCTTGGCCGAACAATATCATCGCTGGATCTGGACAATTTAGATGTTTGGTCAAAATCCTCGATGAAAAGAGAATTTTTCGTAACTAATTCAGAAAATACAGCATAAGATCCTTGCATCGTACATGTCTTTTGCTTCCATTTTCTTCTCCACTTTCATTTTCTGAAAAGCCTCTAATTGTTCTGAATCAATCAAGCCAGAGTATTAGGATCCACCACAACAATTAAAACAGTGTGCTTTGTGGAGTAAATCACCTTTGTTAGTAGCTTCACTCAAAGGTATATTCAAAGAGAGGATGTAGTCAGATCGTTTATTATATGCAACTTTTCCGGATGAGCACTGAAGCCGCTCCTCAACAATGAATTTAAAACTCTTTGTGGGATCCAAATCAGGTCTTACCGCATTTACCCGTTCAACTTGGTCAAGCAAATGCAGGAAGAACTCCAATGCATCCTAGAAAAATACCCAAAGAAATGTCACTGATTAAAAAAAGATTATGAAACAGAATGCATATTTGACTTGAAACATCAAAATGAATATGGCATGCAATATGACAGTTCCCTTACAATGCATTAAAGTTGTTTCTACAATGCAAAAAGTACACATGATGGCCATGCGGATGCATCAGGACCATGCTCCATCATTGATACGATGAGACAGTGGAGCCAAGGACAACCAATCCAGAGAACAGTCAAAATAACCATTTGGAAGTTAAAGCAGTTGAAACCCTTTAGCTCCACATTCACAGATGCATGTGAAGTAGATTACTGCAAAGATTATCTCTGCAAATTGACAAGCCTAATGGACATTTAGTATTATACGATGGTTACATACAGTATAAATAGAGTTTATGTTGTAATCAAGAACTACTCATACTTGAAGCAGATAAGGTTGCATAGGCAACATGCATTCCATGTGCATCTGCCTGGAAGGTGGTGATAGTGTCACCTCATGTATTTTTCTTCTGAAGAAGTGTCGCCTCAAAATTTAGATTTCCTTCAATCTACATCCATTTGAGTTATTAAACAAATATTAAATGACCTGTGACTCTTCTAGAGAGGCATAGGACAAAACCAAGCACCTTCCACTCCTTTCCCATGTTAGTTTAAAAGCAGGTGGAACATAAGGTAGGCCAACATTAAGCGCGTTTGTTTGTCAACCAATAAAATCTTAGTCGATGAAAAAAGTTCCAGTCAATCATAAAGCTGTATACAACTTTGGGGAAAATGTTTTCTCCTTTTAATGAGAGAAAAACATTTTCCCTGTTTAGGTTGTCTGTAGTATTATATAATATATAATTTTAATTCATTTTCTGGTAAATCAAATGTCGGAAAATATTTTTCCCACAAATTTGCTTGAAAAATATTTTCCCCAGGAAACATTTTTTCCCTGCAATTATTTTCAGTGAAACAAATGCAGCCTAAATCTTGAAAAAAAAACTCAACCAATGCCTTTTTGTGTACCTTAAAATAAGGCATGTTAGGTCGAGCCTTTAAAATGTAGAATCTTAGTGCCATTTCAATACCTTATGATGTTGTAACATGAAGAAAAGTATGTTATTATTCAACTCAATCTAGTTTTAACATCTTACTGCTCTCCGTAGAAAAAGAAAAAAACATCTCATTGTTACATATGGTAAGATGCAAAATGGAACTATTTAGCAATCACAGCCCTTTCTAGTAACAGGTTGGGAGGTCTGACAGATCAAAAGAAAAACCATAGGCAGCCGACACCTATGTAAACATTGCTATCAATTTAAAGATAGAATAGCACCTGCTGCCTCATACTTGAGAATTCAGGATGGTTGGCAGCAATAACTGACTTGAACATCCGAGGAGAAACACCTTCCTGTTTCTGCCATAGAAAACATGAAATTGCTTAACAAGATCATTCATGAGTTTTGCAGGTGTTAGAACATGTATTCAGAAATAAAGCTATATTTTTTTATAAAAAAACATTTGTGTTACACAAATAAACTAGCATAAATTGGATAATACAATTGCCTAAGAGCTACACAAAATCCTATGTAATCTGCTCTGTGACAAATATATATAAAGAACCATGAACATATGTCACATTTCTAGATGATGGAAATTACGTGCTGTTACCAGCAGTTCACAATATGGAGGTGAGCTAATAATAGCTAGAAATTCTTTCTCAAAAAAGTAATAGCTTGAAATTCAACATTAAGATTGTTATATTAAGTGTATGTTTTCTTTTTTCTTTGAGACCCAGTGTATGAATTTTTTCTTTAAAAATTTACTATATGAAATAGTTCAAAATAGTTTCATGTGCTTCTCCTAATTTTTTAAGGACAAACTCATTACTGTAATAATTCTATGTGCTTCTCCTAGTTATAATACTGTATTTTAGAGGAACATAAATATTTTGTTAACATGGGACATGAGAGTCTAGTGGGGAAAAGAGGAAACAAAGAAGTGTGTTGAGCATTGCACTTGATCATGTTCATTAGTATAGATATTTTATCATATATGAGATTAAGTAGCTAATACAGGAAAAAATCTTATACATGTTAAAATGCAACAGAAACAGCACACAAGAACGCTTTTTAAGTTTTATGTCAATTCCTTTCATGAGACAATCTCTTCAATTTTCTGAAGGGAGTTTTTAAACCAGTCGGTAGAAAAAGAAACTTGAAAATTGAATATTACCGAAAAAAAGAAAAAAGAAACTTGAAAATTGAATATTACTGAAAAAAAAGAAAAAAGAAACTTGAATGATATGATTGTAATGCAGAATCAGTAAAATGGCCTAAGTGCAAGGTAAACAACAGTAGTAAGGGTAGCTTCAGAAAGTCCCACTTCATTCTGGTTAAAAGATAACATAGTAGTGACCAGATAGACCTCATTAAAAGTGATCATCAAGAAAATGGTACATACCTCTTGAGGTCTATCAGAATATTTGCCAGACAGCAAACCATGTGCTAATTTCGTCCTAACACAAACAACACAAGTAAACTTGAGAAAATACATAAATGCAATTTTAACAATTTTTTCACCCTGGAAAATTAAACCTTTCATAAGAAATATCAAAACATCAACTGAATGACACCCCCCAACATACAAGTCTATTACCGGCCGAGAAGAAACCTCATAAATTTTCTAATGAGTGCACAGGAAGACAAAACATAATGGTCAGCTGTGAGTAAAAGGAAATCCTAGATCATAAACTAGGCTTCACCGAAGGCCTCGAAACATCAGTATATCAAACATTATTAAAAGCTTCTAAGTAATATTTGGTCGAATAACGGCCAGTCAACATAATAAACCAAGAATTCCATGTCAACTTTTATCCATCATTATAATTTGGGCTCCTGTATACATAACAATCCTCTCAACATAGGTACATCAATCATTTGACTCATGGTCAAATTCACTAGAACTCATGATGCCAAAACTTATTTTTCAAGCTTGGAAACCAATTTCATCCATTCAGCATCACATACCATATTTTATCTGTTGCATCACATGTGCATTTGTATGTACAGGTCATAAATGAAAAAACAAATTTCACTTAGTGATAGTGAAATAGTCAAAATTTATATAAAAAATATAACACCGATTGCTAACAGAAGCAGGAACACATCCAATGCCACAACAAATATAGCTAACTTTCATAAAAAAAAAGGTGGCAAATATAAGCTCACTTACAACTGTGTGTTCAAATCTAATGTGGGATCGGATGGTGCCATGACAAAAGCCTCTTGCAAATTATGGCCTTCAAAATATCTGGATGGATTTGAGATATCAATGCATCAGTAGTGGAGATATTGTGTGGTAAAAAATAGTTGGTACCACAAATTGTAATACTAACCTTGATATAAAAGGACGTGTAGAAAAAACTACTTGCATGGTTGATGCCATGTAGCAGCTACCAAAGTTCAAAAAAAAAAAATAGTTACTCCTCTTTTCTACCTAAGAGTGAACAAAAGGATACATTTTGTCGGCATTGATGTTATTACCTATTCCCCAGATTGACAAGACCAGTATAGCCAGGTCCATAGAGAAGTTCCACTTCTTGTCCACTTTCCTGAATACGATTCCAATCAAAATTAGTATTCTGGTCAAGTTCCTTCTCGGCAGTTGTCATCTCGGTCTGCAAGTTAAAAAGAGAAAAAGAAATGACCATGAGAAAGAAGTTTGTATGATTCGAGTACAAAATTTTAGTTCTTGCTGTATTCATTACTAGCCTTTTGCAACGAGGAAAAATCTATCCCAAAGAATGCCAAGTGTTGAGCTAATAAAGGATCCTCAACAGTATCATCCTCCGGATAGGAGAAAACATCTGAGCTGCCATAGCATATACAGTATTAATGACTGTATAAGAGCAAAATGTGTGGATACACACATAAAATTGAGAATGATGTATGTGTCAAAGACACAGGGTAGGCATCCTTCGATCTATATTTTTATCTTAGTAGTTAATGTTTACATGTTAGGGCATGATAAAACTTAAAATGCCTGCTAATAAGAGAAGTCTATGGATAAGATGGTTCATACCTGTATGAAGAGGTTTGTTTTTTCTCACGACCATCTAACTAAATCCTTGCTCTAAATTATAATCATGTACTACCTTCCCTCTTAAAGAAAATAATACTTGGCCAATTTTCTTTTTTATTAGTCATCCTTTTCTATGTCATCAAAAAAGACATTTCATCTACTTTTTTATAGAAAAATATGTAATACAAATTTCTGTAGCAGTATGTTCCAATATATTCAATATTATGGTAACATCAGAGATTATATTTTAAAATAGACATATTTTTTTTGTGTACAATGTTCTATGCACATTGACAATTGTAAAGTGAAGTGTGAATCTCCAAAGTTAATATCAAAACAGAAAAAAAAACATTACCTGCTGTCTCCAAATCAGCTGTTATGGTACCAAGTTTAACAGCAAGAGGATAATTTGTCTCTCTGTAATGTTCGATAGCATGATTGTTACCACCAGTTCCATCCCAATTCTTCCGACCACAAAGGATCATCCCATCAGTTAAATTCAGCCACAGATTGTCAGTCTTGTCACATTTGGCACACTTCCATCCAGATGGAGGCACAACAACACCAGTATTTATCTGTTGCAAACTTGTCGCATAGGCGCTGACCGTCTTATTCATTGCAGTCCAAGATGCTAACTGTTCTTTTCTTTCAGCACCTTCAGCCATCAAAATGGCATCAACTGCTAGCCGAACCTACATTTAGTAATAAAATCAGCTGAAACACTTTGAAGGATTTACATGGGTGTCACACGATGATCCAATAACAAATACCTTCTCTGGCAAGTCAACAGATGGAAAAGGAAGTGAGATGTAGTCAGGTAAGATGACAATATCATAAGTTTCTTCGTACTCAGTTTCTTGATTGTCAAATCCTCCCTCCACACCTGTTGATAGTGCCAATTAAATACCCAATACTAAGCTCCTAACCAAATTAAAACCTAAATATTTTGAAGTTCATGCATGCCGATCATAATGACTAAACATAAAAAAGTACTAGTCATTACATAAGATTTTAGAAAGTTATGACCTATGTATTCTACAAACTACCTCAAGTTTTAGCAAAAGCAACCTGAAGAAGCTCCAGAAGATATTTTTTAACCATTTGAATAGCCCAAAATTCATGCAAAGTACTAAGTAACTTCTATTATTGAGATTGTTTCATCAAATGAAAAGCAACTACCAAGTACTTTTCCTCTCCAAAAAAAGTTTCCCCTCAAAAAATGATCCAAATACTTTCATATACTCTTTTATGGACAGATCATACACTAAATGTGTGGTCATCATAGAGGACATACATGCAAATATTTCTTAAACCATCTTTTGTAACATTGTATTTCGCATTCAAATTTACATAAAACTTTTCAATTTCATCGTCATGCAATCTCACATTAACACTTGAATTCAATCAAATTTCACAACATAGCAAGTGTACCACACCATCAAATTATCCAGGACTTCTCTTGCGTCTGATGATTGTAAATTCAGGGTGCGGGCGTACAAATCTATATTCAACAGAAGTAGCAATGAAAACAAAAGCATAGGCCAAACAACTAGCAAGATTGACATTTGCTAGACAACCTAAGGCAGCATTCATTCTAATTACACAGTTTTCAGTACCCAAACTCAGCCTAGTACATACATTCTGAGAATGATTTTTACAATCAGTCAAAATTGACATGAAACGATACCAATTGCCAGGAGAGTGGGCTTCTTCAAAGGTCGGTCCTCAGGCACAGGCTTAGGCCGCTGCACGATGTGGAGGTAGACGGGACTCCCATTCTTCTGGTAGTTCCACTCAACGAAGTCCTTGCCGAACGCAAGAAACGAGTTCAAGTCCACGTACAAGCCGCCCTCCGACCTCTGCAAACAAAAAACCGCCGCCGTGATGAAACCCCACGCCCCGTCCAAGGGGAAGCGACGCGAGATCGAACCAGAAAACAAGGGTTTTTGGAGGGCATTACCGGGGTTTCGAAGGAGATGCAGCATTCATTCTTGTAAATGCGGTTGGTCGGCTCGGGGATGCGAACGCGGGAGAGGTGGGAGCGGAGGAGCTCCATCACCGGCGACGGGCGGGGAAGGACGCAGCGGTGGCCGGCCGGAGCTTCGATTCTTAGGAGGAACGTGGCGGGAGATGGAGAAGACGACGGAGGAGGAGAGAGTGAGAGCTAGTTAGGGTTTTTATAGGGTCGCGAAGGTGAGAGAGGGAGCCGAAGCCCAAAAAAGGTAAAAGAATCACAGTAAGCATCAAATGGCAGTGGCAATATTTTTCCAAGTCCAATGTTATTTTTTTTCCGGTAAAACGGATATTTTTTTAGTTCATTATTTTAAGTCAGCTTTTTACTTATAAACAAATGTATTTTTCGTTAAATGTTATATGATTGTTATTATATATAATTATAAGGGTAACGATCATTATGAATAATTTGTTTTTGACATATATTATTTTTTTTTGCAAATATGATGATATTAATAATCTATTGTGCATAGGGGCGGACCCACATATAATATGGAGGAGACCTCGATCTCTCCCAATATTTCGATATAAAATATATATATATATATATACGTATATATTAATAGATATAATTAATAAATAAAATAAATATTAATAAAAAAATATAATTAGTTAATTAGTATAGTGGTTATATGATTTTTGCTATTATTTGGAGATTGATGATTTAAATTTTGATCTCTTCTAATTTTTTATATTTTTATTTTTATATGTATTGATCGTTATAATTTTTCGTCCTGAGTTTATTCTTAATTATGAGCTTATGTATTAATTATATATATATATAGGGTGCATCTACGAATGTATTACTTGAAATTCTTTTAATATTCAATTTTTCTATTATAAATTGTTAATTATGATAATTTGTTCGTTTATACTTGTTTTAGGAATCCAACTTTTATTGTACAACAAGGCTATTTTTCGAATTAAAAAATTCGCTAAAAAATTGACCTGCCATCAAAGGTCGTGACCCCTTACAAGCAATGTATTCGAATTTTATAAAAAAAATGGTGTGGAATGGCCTCTATTTGAAATTTAATTAAATATCATTTTAGATCAAGAAAATTGTTTCTATTTAATAATGATAATCATAATAATCTATTCGATCATAGTAACACATTGTCAAAAAGTAACAAACTTAACTTTACCTCGATTACCCGAATCTCGTACTTTGCTTCCAACATGAGGCCAATTAGCATCGTATGCGACCAAGAACTCAGTTTATGATAATAATTCTTATCATATTTTTTTAGGGTGTCTTATTGCCACTCTTTAAATTTTAATATCACCTCTTCTTACTCGTCTTTATCTTACTTTAGTTTATACTAATAAATAACTTAATTAATATTTTTTTAAAAAATATAAATTATTAATAAAATAAATCATATAAATTAATATTTTATCCTTTTTAATACTAACCAGATTTTTTATAAAAAAAATATTATTTATTTACGTCATTACAACTAATTATATATTATTTATATATTTTCTTTAGCCATAAATTATAATATTTTTTGTTAATATCATATTTTTTTCTACGAGTGCATAATATATTTTTTTATTAGAAGTATATTATCTTTTTTTATCAAATAAAATATATGATATAAATATTTATTATTCATGCATCGCATATTCTAAATAATTTCTTTTGCTTCTTATATTTTATTTTTCTAAAAGATATTACACGCATATATTAATTCACTTACGTTACTTTTTAGGATATATATTAAATTATGATAAACACTAATAATTATTTATTAAAAAAATTAATCTAAATCACATTAAAAGATCACTCATATAAATAATATATTATAATGATAAATACTTAGGTGTAATAAAAATAAATAAATATTAATAAAATGATATATTTTTTCGTAAAAAATGTGTGATATTAATAGGAAAAAATATTATAATATTTGCTAAGAAATTATATAAATAATATATATAATAATTAGTTATAATTAAGTAAATAAATAGTAAAAAAATTTGATTAGTATTAAAGGATATATAATACTATTAAATTTTTTGGGAATGTGTCAATTTTATGAGAAGTTAATGAAATTGTTTAATAGTATAAAATAAATAAGAATAAATTTGGTAAAAATAAGTGGCATTAAAATTTTGGGAGTGGATTAAAAGCATTTTTTTATTCAAAATGATTCAAAATATAGATGTATGATAACATAAGTGCTAACATGGTTTAATCAAATCCTTAAATAATATGATTAGTTTAATTTAATTTTAAAAGTTTGAGACAGTAGTTGATGTTTAACGCTTTACATTTGAAATAAATTAATCCGAGTAATCCAAAATCAGTGAAACAATCTCCAAATTAATGTTCATAATTGCAACGCAATTACTGGCAGATTGTCGCCTTATTTGTCAATCTTGGGATATGTTTTAATAACTCACTAAAAAATAAATGCTTCAAGTTGACAAACTTTAGAGCTGAAGCCACATAATGGAATTAATAAAACACAGCTATAACTATGAGATGAAATTTTAAGATGTTATAGTTTAATTAATTACGATAAACTTGAGATACACAAACTTAAATAAATAAAAATTGCAAAGACGAAGCATTTAAACATTTTTTGGGTTAAAATATAAAGTAACGGCCCAATGGGCCAATTAGACTGCACAAACTTCGAGTGAAGAAGTCTTCTAGAATTCTCTCGTCTCCGACCGTCGAAAATAAAAGTTGTCCGAAGCCAAATCCACAAAGAAAAATTATATTCCGAGTTGATCCCAATTCCGTCAACCGCGACCACTTTGACCTCTGAAGCCGATCTCCGATGGACGCCCAACTCAACCAAACGCCGGCGGCGGAAGGAATCCGAGCGCGCCGTCCGCCCGCCGCCGATCCAGCCCTCGTCGCCCCGACACTTCTTCTCCGCGGCCGCGGCCGCGAGCCCGGGCTCCCACCGCCGGATCGCCATAGCCGTCGACCTCAGCGACGAGAGCGCCTACGCCGTCAGGTGGGCCGTCCAGAACTACCTTCGCCCCGGCGACGCCGTCATCCTCCTCCATGTCCGACCCACCTCAGTCCTCTACGGCGCCGACTGGGGCGCCATCGACCTCTCCGTCTCGGACGCCGCCGAGGGCGACTCGGAGGAGTCGCAGCAGAAGCTGGAGGAGGACTTTGACGCGTTCACGTCAACCAAGGCGCAGGACCTCGCGCAGCCGCTGGTGGAGGCGCAGATCCCCTTCAAGATCCACATCGTTAAGGACCATGATATGAAGGAGAGGTTGTGCCTCGAGGTGGAGCGGCTCGGACTCAGCGCCGTGATCATGGGTAGCAGGGGTTTCGGGGCCTCCAGGAGGAGCAGCAAGAGCAGGCTCGGGAGCGTCAGCGACTACTGCGTGCACCACTGTGTCTGCCCCGTCGTCGTCGTTCGTTTCCCTGACGACGGAGCGGGTTCTGGTCCGGGGACGCCAAGATCGCCACGGGCTTTCGACAATGGGTCCGCAATCACGGCAGAGAAAGCGTCGGAGCTTCTCCCAGTTCCGGAGGAGCAGGAGTACCATGATGAGGGTAAAGGTGCGAACTATTTTGTTTAGCTAAACAAACGATTTCAGAATTTTCTCAAGTATTGTTTGCTTTTAAAGTTTTTACCTCGAGAATGATGTTTCCTGGTTTAGCCTTGTTTGAATTTGGCAACTAATAAGTGAACAGCTTTTTTAAAGGGCGCATGAGAAGTGAATGCAGCTTTATATCTCATGACCTGGTTAAAGCACTAAGCAAAATGATGATGTGCCTGTGTCTGATTTTTGAATTTGTCCTTAGAAACTTTTGTGTAGTAAAAAAAGGGGAGCCCTTTAGATATGATATGACTGATGGCATGGCAGGAAAGGTTAATCTAATATACTATATTGTTCGTGAATAGAAAAGAAAGAACTTCATAATCTGGCTCACAGAGTGGTATTACATTGTTTGATGAGTTATGTCTGATCATTAAGAGCTTGAAATATTGCTGTTTGTGGTGGACTGGCTGTTGTTCATGTGAATTATTTCATGAAAACTAAAGAGTAAAAAAGTTCTTGGCCATACAAGTAATGTGATAAGCGGAAACAATGCTGCTTGCTTTAAATTTTGACAAATGACATTCTATCATAGCTTGTTATTTACAAAGGTGAAGTATGATATGTTGATGACAATCTTTTGTCTCATTGCTAGCATTGTTGATAACTCCCAAAATTGACAATTTCCTTGATTAGCAGGTGAATTAATTAATACCGGTTATGGATCTCGTTTTGTTTTCAAGACCAGTCCTATAAAATGTTTTCGAAACCAGTGTCTCAAGGGAAATTATTCGTGATCTAGGTGCCTAAGGAGCAGACCTATGGTTTTTTTTTAGAGAGACCACACAAAGATGTTGAAGGAACAAATGAACTAGTGCATGATATATGGAAATAAAATCATTCTTCAGAATCTAACATCATAGCCGCTGACACATAATAATGGGAATTAAGTCTTCTTGCTTTGGAATTCCTAATGTCTTTAGTTACTGAATACTGGTCTTTTGTTCAGATGATTAAAAAGTCTTCTCCCAGAGATTGGCTGTCTCATGAAGTACCTCTTACATCATGGTAACATTTTCTTCCCCAGAGCAAACTCATGCAACTTTCTTGATTATCATAACCTTTATTACATGGACATCGTCAGATGATTTATTGCTTTAAACCAGTTCACTAAATCATTCCATTTTACTATTGTCTGTTATATTTCTAGTTTAGTTTGAAAGGAGAATGTTTTGTGCCTGGTTACCTTTTCTCATGTTATTAAGTGGAATAGGTCTTGTAACCAGTTGGCGAACCCTTCCTGTCTATACAAGAATTATGCAGATCACCTTGAGCTACATAGACCCATATATTTGTTTTAGGCCAATAGTCATTATAACTGAAAAAAGTAGACCCATATATTTGATTGACATTCTTCCTAACTGGTTAGGTAGAACATCCTGCTATTTTCATGAATGTCGTGCGTTTATTTTAGTATGGTAACCCTGAACCTTTACTCAATACTGATCATCAAACATAGAGTGAGGAATTTATAATATAGAAGTTACTGAACTTCGAGAACAGAAAATTTTGATATATTGTGTACTCCAGGTCCCAAACATATATCCCATCTTTAACTGTCTTTACATATTCTAGTGAAATTATTTTTATGGTTGCAGTACAGAGCACGTATTAGGTATATTGCATCTCATATGTATCATTTTCGCTTCCAAATTTGTGAGAATACAGATATATTACAGTTTGATGTGTGCTAGCTATGATATTCTAGTCTGCTTCTCCCTTGTTTTGGTGAAGTCTGATGGTTGGATGTACTAAAAACTCCTCAAATAGTTCAACAAATACAATACATCATATCAGTAGAATCAGGTTTCGATGTGTTGATGTATTTTTAGAGAACATTATGTTTTTTTATTCATTTGGCATTTTGACTTGCATTGTGGTGTTAACATTCACAATGATCTTCGGATTTCTTCTCAGGAACTTTAAAATGAATGTACACTGGGGGAAACCAAAGCCCTTGGAGCTTCCTGAAGGTGGATTTGCTATTTAGTGAATGTACATTTGTGTCCTAACTGTATGCATTTTGACAAAATACTGGACTGGTCCTGGAGTGTGCATCTTTCAGTTTCTCTGTTTCTGTTATTATGTAGCTTGATCTTTTTATTGCTTTTCTGTGCATTGTTGTATGCTTTGTTGTGGGTGTGTAATATTTTCCACAGTTTGCTCTAGATCTTAGTGTGCTCCTGTAAATTGAAGAATTAGATGGGTTTATCGTGAATGGTTCAGCAGAAGCCATTATGATTAAAGACAAAGTTTAGTAGATCATGTACCTATGCAGTCCGAGGCTGACTGCAAATTGGTAGAGCATGTTAGCGTTCATTCTACAGAATGGAATGAGAATAATGTTCTTGTATACATGTACAATCTGGTCGAAGAGACCATCGTCTCTAAGAGGTTGGCTAGAGTAGCTCTAACCCCTAATCCTAACTCAGGAGTGGTTGCCCTGTTGACATTGTTTACTTCGCTGAACATAAATTGATGCTAATTTTGTAATTGCCATATACATATGAAACACCTCACTCGTTAGCTCGTACACGCTGGGGTCAGCACTTCAGTCTTCAAGTGTCTGGCCGGCCTTAACCTCCTAGGCTGCATGAAACCCAATATATCCATGAGTAGAGGAATCACCGACGTTTATGATTAATATAACATAAAGCAAAACCACAAATGACGCAAAGCGTTTGTTCCTGCTAAAAACATTACTCGAAGGATCACGGCAGAATCGCGGCAACTCCACTTGATTAACTTGTGATTTCTTTCGGATGTATCTTTTTCTATATTCAAAATTAACAACTGATGTGTTTTCCAACAAGAAAAAAAAAAGGTAATTCTTCTTTAGGATGTATATTTCAATAAGTTTGTGAACTAGAGCCCCCTTAAAGATTATGGCAAAGCTCTCTTTTCTGCAATGCTAGGAATGCAAATTCGTAGTTTTAACACACAAGATGAAGTGTGGTCTAACTCAAAAGTACAGAAATAGACACCACCAAGCGATGGGTGCGGATTTGGACTACACAACCAACCTTATAACTAGTCCTAGTAGCTGGTAGGTGCACCAACAACTCGGACGCTCCGGAGTGGGTCATTTATGTCCTACAGTCTCATATTTTTCTCTTCATTTTCTACATTTTCCCCCATAATTCCTTCATCTCAGGCATCTCAAAACATGAAACAACCTTTCCTACAATTCCAAGCCTTTCAGTGATTTAATTAATAAGAGTTTAATTAACACACATTTTACATCAATGTTTCTTTGATCATGACACAGCATTGATAGAAAAATCCTTCAATATTTTAGACCAAATTAAAAAAAATATTCAAACATAAAATAATTCTGTCGTGAGAAGATGGAAAAGAAAAGAACTTTTAAAAGCACAAAACATACGTTTCAGACCGGAGGGTCACAATGGCCGTCAGACACGACGCCGACAGAGCGCCAGTCGCCGTGGACGCGGGTGTCGAGCGGCGCGGCTGGCCAAGACGGAACCGCCGAGCGGAAAGGCTCCCGTTCTTTCCGGCCATCGGAAGACGTCTGCGACTCGCCGTGAGCGAATAAGGAGGTCGACTCGTACTCCGGCGAGAGGCGGCTCCGCTGCGAGGAGGAGCTTGCCGGATCATCCTGCAAGAAAGGATCCAAACCTTTTAGCTTCGATTCTTCCCGCGAATCACAACATTGCATTTTTTTTCCCCTACTGACCTGATAGGTGCTAACGAGTTCATCGCTCTCGCGCATCCGCTTCAAGAATCCGTCACTGCTGCCGGACTGTGTTGACTCCTCCGCTTCGCTGCTCGACGAGCTCTCCGGTGGCGGCGGCGTCAGCGCCCACGGCACCACTTGATTCTCACCCTCCTCCTCCTCCTCATCCGCGCCGTCGTCCTCCTCTTCCTCTTCCTCTCCCTCATATATGTCGTCATCGTCGCCTTCTCCCCGTCGCCGCTGCTCAGTTTCCACTTCCTCGCCGTTCCCGATCCTGCTGCCGTCGCCGTGACCACGTCGCAGTCCCAGCACAGACTCGCCTGGTCCGACTCGCAGTACAACCTCGCCGCCCCCTCGCAGAGCTCGCATTGCTTCATCTCTCTCTCTCTCTCTCTCTCTCTCCCTCTCTCTCTCTCTCCTCCCTCCTTCGTTCTCTGGTATACTGTCTTTGCTACTGTGATCGAGATCAGATGACGAGGGAATTTTTAATGGTTAACAACTCAAATATATGCGACCGCCGACCACGCAGTTGCGGGCCTCTGCGGCTCTTGGCCCCACAGGTGTGGCTACCGTTCCACGTAGCTTTACCGCCCAGCCAGATCTATTGGCGTTTGGGGGCGACGAGGAGTTGACGCAAATACCCCTGTGTACATATCCTGGAATATCTATTCTACGGTCTATTTTATATAGAAATATATTAATTGATTATTTATGGAGTTTAGGAATTAATGTTTAAAACTATATAATAAAAGATGAAATATATATATGTCATTTTATTAAATATCTATAGAAAATGATAAGAGTAAAATTAATATTTCTAGAAAAAAGTTGTATTGTCAGCATTTACTCTTTTATTAAATTAATGAATTATTTGTTTTTTGAAATGATTAGAATATAGGTAATTATTTGTCTACTATAATTTCAATAAACTGAACCTTAGATAATTAAGAGGAATTCTAAAAAGATAAAATGAGGAATTATTTAATACATTACTTAATATTAAATTTCGAATTAATAAAATTTAGATCTCTTACAGATATAATACTCCAATGTTGTTAATGATTAGCTGTCCTTTTATTCTTAAAATTATTACTAATATATTAATCTATGTGAAGCATAGATATTACAATAAGTTATAATATAATATGTGAACTATCCTAACTCAAATCATAGCATGTGTTTTAATTTTTATATAAAGTATTTATTTTGTACCAAAAGGAAATGGAGAATAAGTATCTATTAGATAGAATAAAAATTAACAACATAATTTTCATATAATTATTCAAATTTAACAGTAAAACAAAATAAAAAATATTAAAAAAAAATAAAAAATATGAAATTTTAAGTCAATTCAATCTCTTCAGTTTTAATAATATAAATTCAATACAATTTTTATAAATTATAGCAATAATTAAACTAATTTATGCAGTAAAGATATTAAAAAAATATTTTATTAAAAGTAAATAGATTGTACCAATAAGTTAGTGATGATATTATAAAAAAAAGATTTGATTATAAAAATTGTCTTAAAATAACGCATAGGGGTTAGAAATGGAATTTCCTGGTGTATGTGTTCCAAGGTTGTCTCGTTTGCTGCGCCCTCGAATCCCGCAGCCAATCCACCATCCGCCTTACTTTCCACGTATGCATCATTATTTCGAATTACGTCATCAAGGGCCGACAATTAATCGTCCACGTTGCCAGACACGTCATGTCGTGCCGATGATCTGGCAGAGGGCATAACCTGTTTGCCAACGTGGAGACATGTACACCACCAATAAGCCTTTGGGGCACCTGACGGCCTCACCGCGGTCGGCCCCATCTGCATAATTAATAAAATCCTGTTAATTATGTTCTGGATTTCCAAGTTGACCCTCCTATTTTTTTATCGTTAAAGAGTATAATAAATATATCTTTCCACATATAATATGAAGAAATCTCGACATTTCTCAATTTTTCAGTATAAAAAATATACATATATATGTATTAATAGATAAAATTAATATATAAAATAAATGATAAATAAAGTAAGATTATCTACTTAGTTTAGTGGTTAGAAAATTTTGGTTATTATGTTGAGGTCTATGGTTCAATCATTGACCCCTCTCAATTTTTTTTATTTTATTTTTGTATGCAAGATTATCAAAATCTCGATCTCTTACGATCTTCCTATATTTAGTCATTTACCTTCTTACGATCTAATTCGTAGGATCTTTATAAAATCTTTCATAAAATCAAACGATCCTTATTCCATCGTCGATCTTGCAACTCTCCTTTGATTTTAAGTAAGATCTCAATCTTGACAATCTTAGTATGTATTAGCCCCCTATAACTTTACGTTTTAGATTCGTCCATCAGTATAAACATGCAAGAAGAAATAAGAAAATACAAGGACTAAGAATAATAAAACGGGTAGGAATTAATATAGAAAAATTAAATAGAAGTAAGAAATAAATAAGTTGATAATAATTATATATCGCTTTTAAATTTTTAACATTATTTTTAAAATTATTTTTTAACTATTATTTTTTTATGATAAATAATATATTATATAACTTAAGGTGTGAAATGATCAGAATGATATTAAAATCTAAATAGTGATATTAAGGGGATTAAAATAGCATTCGTATATGCAATTGTGATTAGAATATTGCATTGTTTCCCTCTATTTATTTTAAAAAAAAATACTCATGAAGGGTCTTCGTTTCCGGATAAATATGACGCGCACCTCGTGGTTCGCGAACGGCCACGATTGCAGCATTATTTTACTCAGGGCGGTGACCAGATCGCATCCTCCTCGCCTGACGTGGACGACCACGTGAAACGGCCACGTGGGATATTTTTGTGCTGCCACGTTTGTTCCGGTCGTACGGTGCCCGAATCCTGGAGATTTTTTGGGATCAGATCACCGCGTTGGTGAACTCACCTCGTCGCACAGCAAGTTTTTTTGTGGCTTGGCTCAAGGAAACGGACGGCAGATATGGGACCTGAGTCGGACGGCGATTCCTGGCCACAAAACGGATCCGTGCGTTGGGAAAAGGGTTTTGTGTGCTGCATGGACAAAGACATGGGGACAAAACTTGGCCATGAGACGTAGGAGATGAGATCCCAACCCACGACGGCACGCGCAGATCTCGCAATTTGTGGCCGTCCGATGGACATCGGAGGGTGGTGAGCGTCCGTACAAAGTTGTTGCGTGGTTGGTGGGAGGAAAAGGATTTTTTTTTTGGGTTAAAAGAAAAGGAGGAAGACAAGTTGGATGGCATGAGGAAGACTGGGGACATGAGCATGTCAGAAGATGATGCATTGAATTTGGAAGGTCAGGAGAGAAGGTGACTGTGCATGGTCTTTACTTTCTGGAATGTGGAGAGAGAGAGAGAGAGAGATGTATATCTGGTATGTGTGGTTGTGGGTGGGGATGAAAAGGAATGAGGAGGGAGAGGGGAGTCATGTGGCAAAGAAGAAGCGGTGCAGGGAAAACAATTGATTCGAAATCCGCTGCGGAAACCAGCTACGAATCATTACTTGTGACGTCTGTTAAAACAGGAGTGGACTGCTAGATGGGTGCTGGTGTTGGGGGCTGTCAAGTTCGATCAAATCAATCCAAATCTTCGGAGTTCACGTCAAAATCCTTATCAATCGAATTCGAAATGACCGTCAGATTACCAAATTACGTACTCAGGCACGTTTTCTGCACACGAGTACCGATAATTGAACATTGCTCGATTTATTTGGAGAATTTTTTTAAGAATATTTAATAATATGATATTATTATAGAGAATACTCATATCCAAATCTTTTGCTATGGTACTACCTCTGAATAGACTTTTATAATTCACCAAATAGTCTAAAGTTCTTATTTCAATGAACTATCTTAATTCAAGACAAATCAAGAATAATTTGCTCTCATCTTTTTTTTCATTTAAGTATTAAGTACAAAGAGATCCACCGCCTCCTATTTTAACCGTTTGGTTCAAAATTAGGGAATAAGATCTTAATCTAAGCTTTATTCTCCAACCAAACAAGACCTTAGGTTCTACTTGATGAAGAAATAAATAAAATAAAAATTAGGGGAAATATTTATTTTTTATTCTCTAGAGAAGAATAGAAGTGAGTGTTATCCTTAAGGAGTGTTTGATTGATTTATTAGTATTCTAACAATTAAATTAATTATTATTCTAATAATATGATTAAATATAATATTTTATTATATATTTTTTGTTAAATATAATTAAGTATTTATTGATATTATTAAATACAAATAATGAATTAACAAATTTTTTGGAAGACTTTTTTTCATAAAGAATAATTAAGTAAATATAAATAATTATTAATGCTAATTTTGATTATAAAATTAATATGTTTCTAATAATATATGATTTATATTTATTTTATTGTTAATATAATATTAACTACCAAAATATTTATAATATTATATTAACACAAGTTAACTAAGATTTTCCATTATTCTATTTTTAATCATATGTTATTACCAAATAATGTGTTAATATAGTAATTAACTAATATGTAAAACTAATAGTATAAAACATTTATAATTATTATATTTTATGAAGAATCTAATTAATCATAAAAAATATTAATTTTAAATAATTTTGTATTTATTAAGATAAAATAATTTAATAAAATATTTTTTTAGAAGAAAGAAAGAAACAAATAAATTGTTCTTGCCATTGGCAAGAACAATTTGTTCTTGATCAAGTGACAAAAAATAATGATTTGACGGAAATTAAGATAGTTTGAAAAAGGTGGAATATTATTCATTCTTGGAGTGTTTGGATGAAAATATAAAAATAAGAAGTTTATTTTCACCTTGTTCTTATACCAAATAGGTCTTTCAATTTAAAAAATGAAAATTATTTAAAAATAAGAATGTGATATAACGTTTCGTTCCTCGGTTTAATAGTTAAAAAATGTCAAATTTAAATTTTATTTATTAAATTTATATACTTCTTTATTTATAATCTTTTTTTACTAGATCCTTGTAACCGAAAAAAAATGAAAACATTTATTACTAAGACTTTGTTTGGCAATTAACTAATGGAGGGGTGGTGTGAGATGGTGGAGTATATGGTGGGGTGGTGGAGTGTGGTGAAGTGCGATGAATTATTATTAAACTCATGTTTGGATAAAATTTTATGATGGTAGATGAGTTAAACTAAATCATGACATGTTTGAATAATTAAAATAAAAATCATTTATACCCTTTATTATATATTACTAATTATGACCCTTAATAAATATAATATTATTATATATTTATTTGATTTATTATAATATTTATATATTTATCATTGTTTATATCTCTTATATATTTTTCTCTTTTCTTTAGTATTATTTTCCTCTCAATGTATTTTATTTCTTTCACAATATTTTTATTTTTTTATTTTTTTGAGATAAAAATAAAAAAAATCGAAGATGATAGACAAATATAAAAATAGTGAAAAAATTAATATTACAATTACATAAATAAAAAATATTGTTCAAATGACAATACTTTAAGATGCTAAAGTAAAAATGATCATAAAAATAATTATTTATCTCAAATTTAACAAAAAATAACTAATTTGAAAAAAAAAATATTATGAAGACATTCAATAGATTTAAAATATTATAAAAAAATTAGTTCGAGGAAAAATAAATGTGAATGAATAAAAAATAAATAAATATAAGTATTAAATAATTATAAAATAAGATAGAAAAAAGTTAAACTAATAAACAAACTCAAGTCAAATATTTTTCTATCATAAATTAAAATAATATAAGGAAGAATATCATTTTAAATGAACTATGATATAATTTTAGAAAGTTATTTAAAGAGCTAGTTTTGCCTAAAAAATTTATTCCCTCTAATTTCACCAATTTGGTGGAATGAAATATTTGGTGTTTGGAGGTGTGACTCGCCCCTCCAAACACCATATGATTTTTAAATTTTTTTATCCAAACACGATTTAACTAATACCACCCATCCATCTTCCACCTTATTCTTCCTAATATCTCAATCCAAACAAGACCTAAAGGAGTATCAACAAGACCGTCCTCTAAAAAAAAATTGGTCTAATAATAATTTCTAAAAAAATTCATCCGTCGTTGGTTACACGGATGTATATGTTTAATGATTTCTAAAAAACTCATATCAAATTTCTTAATGATCAGTTTTTTTTAATTAATTTGGATCTCACTCCATTTAAATCAGGTCAATTCGAATTATCAGATCAATCTAAGTCGGGTAACCTCTCTAAATTATATTCATATTTTCTGAATGCCCTATTATTACAGCATACCTAGTGGCGAAGTCAGAAACGGTTTGTGGTTAGTTCACAGTTAGAAGGTAACATTTTAAAGATTGTCGACTTATATTGAAGTTATTTATTTTATACTTTAAATTTATTTTTTATGATAAAAATACTAAGATAAGTTCCAAGGTAAAATATATAGAATCTTATATATATATATATATAGATCTGCACCAGTCATTTTATTTGTTATAAATTGACGATCCAGTTGTGCACTTAATCTCTGCTATCAGATTTAAGTTTTACATCGCCACCGTTCAGTTTTTTTTACTTTTATGCGTAATCCGTACCGTTTAAATCTTATAATCAGACATTTAATCTCGATCATTCTTTTTCTGCAATTTAATCACAGCCACACATCTTATAAGTTGTTTTGTTTTAATCTGCACCATTGATTATTTGTCTATTATAATTTGGGCTACTCATTTCTATTGTTTTTAATCTAAACCGTCCATCTTCCATTATTTATACGCTTTAATCCCAACCGTTCATTTCATTGATTAAATATCGATCGTACATTTCTCAAGTTATTTTCGCAGCCGTTCATTTTATTGTTATAATCACAGCCGTTTGTTAATTTTTGGGATCTCTATCATTCACTATTTCTGGATTTGATCAGGACCGTTCTTTATTTTCTTTATACTAGCCGTCCAATTTTTTTTGTCCATTCGATCATTGCCATAAACTTCCTTTGGGCCACCATCTGCTGAAGCCCATTAGCATACTTTGGCTTAAATATATACATATTTTTCTGACGTTTTAATTTTTTTTAAAGAAGTTTTATTTTCGGAAACACTTTATTTTCTGAAAATTATTTATTTTTATGAAAATATCAAAAGAGGTTTATATTTTTTTCAGAAATTATTTTTTAATAATTATTTAAAGAATTTATTTCCGAAAATTATTTTTATTTTCTGAAAAATTATTTAAAGAAGTTTTATATTCAGGAATCTTCTTATTTTTCTGAAAATTATTTAAAGAAGTTTTATATTCAGAAATTATCTTATTTTTCTGAAATTATTTAAAGAAGTTTTATTCGGAAATTAATTTTTTTAATTATTTCTGATAATTATTTAAAGAAGTTTATTTTCGAAAATTATTTCTGAAAATTACTTAAAGAAGTTTTTGGAAATAATTTTATTATTAAATGACGCTTTATTTATTTATTCAAAGATTACTTTATATATATATATATATATATATATATATATTAAACATATTCGTTAGATCATTCTTAATTTTTTATTTATCATTTTTAGCAATCTATTGAACATTATATATTTGACTAATTTATGATTTACATCAGACAAATTGAAAATGACTTCAAAAATTATTGTTGGTGAAATGACAAGGATGGAACGTCTTAATGACATTAATTATGAGATGTGGAGCAAGAAAGTTATGTTTAGACTGATCCATGAGATTTTGATGAGTATATTGACTTTACTACTCCCAAGCTTTCTGAGGGAGCCACAGATGAACAAAAAAACATCGAAGAGAAAGCAAAGGAGAAGTGGGAGAAGAATGATAGAAAAGCAAAAGTCTTCACATTGATACACATGGAGGACAATCTCATCGAGGTATTTGAGAATCATCAAACTACACATGATGTATGAAAAATGCTTAAGGACAAGTATGATACTACAACTAATACTGATGTCCAACTTCTATTGTATAATTATAATTCCTACAAGATGAAGAAAACTTATAATGTAATAGATAATGTAAATAAGATGATAATTATGGCTAAGGACTTAGCTTCTGCAGGGACAGTCCCACAAGAAACTTTGCAGGTGGCAACGGTGCTGAACAACTTGCCAACTTCATTCGACATGACTGCCACAACGCTACGACTTAACGGAATAATTAAGTCGGTCACTGATTTGCCGGCCCAACTAGCCATAAAGCAAAATATGGATAAGAACAAAAAAAGGTGGAGATCTTCGAAACCGAATAAGTGGAAGAAGAAGAAGCAAATGTCGCACTCCACCGAAAGAATCTAGGACAAAAAAATAAGCTGTTTAAAGGGCGCGTAAAGACAGCAAAAGGAGTCTATTTTAACTGTGAAAAGTTTGGATATTTCAAATCCAGTTGCACCACAAGAAAGAAGTCGGGTGAGAATAGGACCCCGCAAAGAAAAGACCCTAGCAGGATCAAGTTCGTTGGAGTTGTCGAGTGCAATGCTGCGATGACAGATATTGAAGGGTGGTGGATCGACTCTAGTGCGACTGGCCACATCGCGAAGACTAAAGAAAACTTAGTGGACTTCAAAGAGTTGAAGGCTGGAGAACAGATGATATTTATGGGGAACAACACCTATCTGGACGTTGAAGGTGTTGAAAGATATATGTTGGATCTAGAGGATAGCTTTATGGTTATCCATGATGTGCTACATACACCAGTGATCCGCCGAAACCTCATATATGTTCCTGTTCTCATAAAGAAGAACTTAGAAGTCTGTTTTTATAATGACCATGTAAACATAGGAAAAAATGATAGAGTCTTGGCCATAGAAAAATTTATACCTGGTCAAGACTTGTTTTGTCTCACGATCAATAAATAATGAAATAACGAATGCCTCTTCTGAGTATTCCTAGTATTTTATGTCAGATTATGATCTATGACATGAGATATTAGGTCATCCTAGAAATGATAAAATGGAATAAGAACATCTTATTGTGAACAATTTTTTGATCGAAAAGATGACTCGGAAACTTTTTCCGATAGGAATAAGGTCAAAGGGATTGTTAGAGTTGGTTCATTCGGATATTTGTGGTCCATTGAGTGTTGCTACACATAAAAACAAGGAATACTATTTCACATTCATTGATGATTATTCTAAGTTCTCATATGTCTATAGTGGAGAAGAAATTGGGAAAACCAATTAAAACTTTAAGGAGAGACAGAGAAAGGGAGTACACCTCCTGGGAGTTTTAGACTTACTGCATTCAGAAAGGCACAAACTACAATGCCTTATACACCACTACAGAATGGTGTGCGAAGAAAAAGAATATGACTTTGATTATTGCACTAAGTGTCCCATTCTGGTCTTCCCAAAAGTTTTTGGGGAGAAGCAGTGATGACTGAAAATTACATGCAAAATATAATTTCCATCAAGTACGTAGAATTAACGTAATATGAAGTATATAATGACAGGAACCAGGAAGCCCGAGTTGGGCCATCTCCGAAAATGGGGATGTAAAATGCATGTCTTAGTTTCAAATAAGTTTAGGGATAAGCTGGACTTTAGGACGGTGACATGCAGGTTTATAGGATATAGTGACACATCAAAGGGGTATAGATTATTCCACAATTAGAGAGGTCTTATCGAGAGTCGAGATGCAACCTTCCTTGAGAATGAAAAGGAAGATTTACATGAAGAAGATGATCATGAGCCTCTGATTATCCTTGGGGATAATGAAATCTAATCGGAACAAGACACATTGGACATAAGTCCAACAGTGGGAGATGATATACCGAATATCATACATTTGGAAGCAGTGGATGGACCCATACAATCCAAGAGTATAATCGACAACAAGAGGCCTAGGATGATGCCCACATATTTAGACGACTACCAGTTGTACGGATGCGAGACTTCGTGTTACGCCGTCGATGTTGATATAAAGGAATGTACAAATCATATTTCTTATGATGAAGCGATTGCTTCGAAGGAGTCAGTATCATAGTTGGCCACCATGAGAGATGAATTAGACTCCATTGATCGGAACGACGTATGTGCATTATATGGTTTGTCAGTCGGTCGATAATCCATAAGGTACAAATGGGTATTCAAGAAAAAGTACCGCGTTGATGGTACTATTGATAAGTACAAAGCTAGATTAGTTGCCAAGGGTTATACTCAAAAAGTCGGCATTGATTTTCAGGAAAACTATTATCTGGTCGCTAAGTTTGCATCTATAAGGATCATCTTAGCGTTAGTCGCATATATGAATTTGGAGTTATTTCAAATTGATGTTAAGACCATTGAGAATTGAGTCAAGACATATATATCCGACAACCTGGTGATTTTCAGGTGAAAGATTAGGAGCATAAGGTTTACAAGCTGAAAAGATCATTATATGGCTTAAAGCAATCATCACGTCAATGGTATGAAAAGTTGCATGTGAGGTTGTCCAATTTAGATTCATTGCGAATAAATTGAATATATGTGTATACATTAAGAATAGTGGGAGCAAGTTTGTTATAATGCCATTATATGTCGATGACATTTTGCTCGTTGGAAATGATGTCACAATGATTTATGAGATAAAAGGAAAATTGGATAAGGAATTTGAAATAAAGGACATGAGAGAAGCATCTTATGTTCTTGGAATTCAAATTACTCGAGACAAAACTCAAGGACATTGAGTTTGAGTCGAAAACAATATCTCAATAAGATACTAAGACAATTTGGGATGCAGAAACCCCAGCATCGACACTTATTATGATAGGGAAATGACTCAGTAAGAGTCAGTGTCCTAATGTAGGACAAGAACATTTAGATGTTCCCTATGCACAAGTGGTGGGCAACTTGATGTATGCAATGTTGTGTACAAAGTCTGATTTGGCTTACCATGTAAGCCTAGTAAGTAGATATCAAAGTAATTGTAGGAAATCTCATTGGGATGTCATCAAGAGGGTACTTAAATATTTTAAATGCACAGCACAACTAAAGTTGACATACCAAGCTGATTCATTTGAGCTTGTAGATTATTCAGATGTGGATTTCGACATAGATATTGATGACCGAAAATCCATATCAGGTCACTTATTTTTATTGGGTGGTGCAACTATTTGTTGGGGAAGCAAGAAACAAGAGTGTGTGACTAAACACACACAAGAAGCTGAATACATTGCATATAGTATGACAATCATTCATGCAGTAAGGATCACACATTTTCTTTTAGAATTTGAGCTCAACTTGGTCGATGGACCATTACAGATGTACTATGACAATCAAGTGGTAATAAATTTGATAGACAGTGGAGCAAACAATTCTAGAGAAAAATATATAGAGGTCGAGTATCACTATGTACATGATATAGTGAAACAAAAAGAAGTGATAGTGATCTACATGCTCACAAATTATATATTAATTGATTCTCTTGCGAAGAAAATTTCAACGGGTACATTCATTAAACACGCTGGTTTAATGTGACTCAAAAATATTTGAGTGAAGTTTCATAGATAATGAACTTTAAGGTTAATATCTCCTAAATTTCGCACTACACAGATGGTAGGAGTGTCGAAAATGCATGACCACGAAGGTCAAGTGGGAAATATTAATTTAATGACCTTGTGGTTATGAACGAGTAGCAATTGTTCGTTGGAATGGAGCCAAGGGAAGCGCTCCACTCGGCCGAATCTCACAGGACGACACGGGAGGGACGGGACGTCGCAGAAGACGTGGCAACTGCGCAGATAGGGCGAACGACGATGGTGGATGAGAGCGCCTATGCCTCACTCGGTTGAGGAGAAACGCCATTGTTCGAAAGCAATTCAATCACTCTAAAAGTCTTCAAGGTTGATAAAACTTGAGTTGTAAACCTTGTTTTATGATATTATTATAATCTAAATCCACATGCCTCGTGTGTGACCAGAAAAATAAATATAAAGGTGACATTGAAATCATAATAGATGGTGTAAACATCTACTTGGATCTGAACAGTTGACATAGAAATCATAGCACTCGAATCCAGTTTGACATGTCAACTAAGTTCTGCATAATTTATTGAAGGATGTGTGAAAAAATATATGTGAGCTTATACGAAAAAAATAAGCCATTAATTGGATCGAGGAAACATTTGGCATCAAACCATTCAACAAAGCCCAAAACATGTACATGTTAGGCCCAAACCCATCACAAGTCGTTGTTTGCTTGAATGCCATTTAGTTTCCCTTCTTTTTCTTTTTGGAAAAAAATTCTTTGGCATTGCACGATTCAGATGCATAATATATTTTTTTTATTAAAATATGACTTGATTTGTTATATCACAACTATAGATATTAAAATCAATTGCTATTATATGTGTAATACCCGTAAACTAATATTAAAAAAAAAGAAAAAAAAAGATTTAAATAAATGAATAATATTTTATTAGTTGGACTTCTAATAGGAATAGGATAAATAAAGATTGGGTTAGAATAATTAAGAGATTAAAGATAAAGTTAGAGATAAGAGATGAGTTTGTGTGGGATTAGACTTGTGAAACCTATATAAACACCCATAGAGAGAGAAAAGCCCTCATTATTTCTCTTTCCCTCTCTTTCTTCCTCTCTCCTTTCTCTCATCCTAGGGTTATGTCCAAATATTAGGAGAATTTGAAAGAGACAAGGAGCAGTAGAGGAGA
>LTAE01002775.1:43246-71332 GCA_001647135.1 Pontederia paniculata | reverse complement strand
CTCTTGGTGTCATCTAGATCCTACAATCCCTTCATCACTAAACATCCAAACGAAGCCTAAGAATTTTTTGATAATAATTCACTGAATACTTATAAGCGACAATTTGATGGTGGAATAAAAGAGAAGAATACCTTTTTATTTAACGTCTATCGAAATAAAAATAATTTATTTTTTTAAAAATTTATTTTAAAAATTGTAAAATTATTATTTTTTTAAATTTTATTTTATAATTCGTATTCTATTTTTTCTTTTAATCATATTTTATTTTTTTATTTTTATACACATTCTATTATACTTAATATTAAAACATGTATTATAATGATCAATCATAAATTATTTATAACTAGAAATATAATACTATGTGATGATATAAATAATATTTTATTATATGACTTAGTATAATAATTATAACTTAATTATTTGACAATTCAAGTAACTATTAGTTAATTATTTTATTAATCAATCAGATTAACTAATTTTTTATCATAAATATTAAATAATTAAATTTATAAATATTTGTGTATTATTAAAATATTTTAATACTATTTATTTTTAATATACTATAATTTAAATGAATATAAATATAAAAATATATTCTATTCATGTTCATCCAAGCGCTAGATGAAATATAAATAAGAAGAATATATATTCTTTGTACATATTCTTTCTCAACTTATTCTTCTAAATTTATAAATAACTTTATTTATTTTTTTCAATTTATATTATCTATTAATATTTGTGTCTCGAGGTTTGTTAAAAAAACATGGAAAAACACTCAAGCCAAAAACACTAAAACTAAGAAATGACTCAAAAATTTAACTAAGGAGTCGTTCTAGTATTAATAAGCATGAAACTTATTTTAAAATTTAAATAATTATATGATTAGATAAAAATAATATTATTAATAATAAGTAGTTATAATGTTTGTTAAATTAAATATTAACTAAGATATTCTTGAAATCAAGATTGGATTGGCACAAATGATTAGCAGATTTGTGTTTCGAGTTAAGAGACAAGAGAGTTAGTAGCCACGAGTTTGAACTTCAAAATCACTAATTTGATCAGAATTTATTATTATTGTGCACGTCTGAACATCGTATTAGTTGAATGTTAATAATATCGAATTACGGATGGGTCTCATGACTGTGAACCGAAAAAAATTAAGATATTCTTAAAGTTATATGATATATAAGGAAAGGTCGAAGTTACGAGAAGATATGATTATTATCATTGTTGTCAGAACCGGACCGGACCGGCCGGTTCGACCGGTTCAACCGTCAACCGGGGCCTAGTCCGGTCCTGATTCGATGGAAAAATCGGGTACCTAGTTGGACCGGTCAAAACCGGTCAAGAACCGAAAAAAATAAGGATTAAACCGCTTGAACCGGCCATTTTTAATGAACCGGCCGGTTCAAAAAAAAAGAAAAAGAAAAAGAAAAAATGGGCTGAAAAGAGGGAAGTGGGCTTTAAGGATAAATGGGCCATGCAAAAATTATAATTTAAGCATTTTTAATCAGTTTTCATTTCTTTTTCTTTTCTTTTTAATTATAAAAGAATTTATTTAATTGATATTTGTATTTGAATATATAATTATTTAAGATATATTTTTATTAATAATTTTTGTATCAAATAAAATATTAATTGATAATAACTTTTGAAAATATTTGCATATTTAATCATTTATTTGTGATTTTTTATCTAAATTATCGTATTTTAATTTAATATATTTTAATAGTATCCGGTTCGACCGTTCGATTTAATCGGTTCGATCGGTTAAATCTAACCTGAAAGCTGAAAGTTCGCCCGGGTCGATGTCCGGTTCGGTTCTGACAATATTGATTATTATTATTATCTAATATTAGGATATTTTTTTATCTTCAAAAAATATTTTTATCTCATTCGGACGTGGGCTTGCATACAAGCCGATGAAAAAAATTAAAAAATTATCTCATGGCACATCATTATATTATTCGCATAGTTCATAAAACTTTTATTTCATGCGACGTCCTTAATTATATAGGCTCGTGGCATGCTCCAGACTCCGCGTCTCTGCCTCCTAGCCAATATCTCCTACTCCGACGCTTTTTATCAAACATTTGGATTGAATAATCAAAGGCTTCTTATATTAGGAACATTTATTTTTTTCTTAAATATAATTTAAAATTCTTTTGTCATTGTTAACAATGTGCACAGCTTAATTTTGTTATCCTTAATAATAATATTTAGAGGCGAATTGGATGAGTAGGCCCTCCGCAGCCCATTAGAACAAAATGCATTGCTTCATGACGCCTACATATTATAAAATGAAGCATATTCTGATCATATTAAAAAAATATGAATAAAAAATAATATAATTAATTAAAAAATAAGTCAATAATTTTAAAAATAAGTAAGAGGAAGTCTACTTATTTTTTTCAACTTATAAATTAACTTATAAGTATAATTTCTTATTTATCAAACATGAAGAATTTTTAAAATTAATTTACAAATGATTTTAAATTACTTATAATCTAAGTCGAAGAGATAATTAGTGTCCCTCTCAATATTTTTAGTAATTTTGAAAAAGATTATTACTCATTAAATTGTTAACAATATGCATTATCATATTTACTATATATATGTAATAAGATTATCTTGTTTAATTGCTAGTAATGTGCATTATCATATTTATCATATATGTAATTCAATTGAAAATTTAGATTATCATGTTTACTAATAAAAAAGGCTATTACACAATATACATTATTTTACTTTTATAAATATTATTAAGTTATCTTTTTATCATTATTGAGTTAATTTTCAATTTAAATTCATAAATTAATATATTAAGTAATTAATATCCTTCAAAATAAAATAATAATAAAATAATATTTATGATTAATATCAATAATAATAATTAAAAGTATTATTTTATTCATAATACTATAATAGTAACAATATAATATTATATCGACATTATTTAAATGATTATTATTACATATAAAAATATTATCATTATTATTATTTGTGTTGTTATTATTATATAATTTATTTTATTATGTTATATTTTATTTATGGAATATTTAGAAGGGCAAATATAAAAATTAAATATAAAATTACCATTGGACAATTATCTGAATAGACACCCTATTAAGTAATCTTGATGGTCACTATATAAGTAATTTGTATTATTAGATAATTTAAATTATCTATAAATTAAAATAAGTAGATAAAGTAATTTGATGAGTTTAAATTACTAGTAATCTTCAAATATTATCGGTAAAAAAATATTTCCTAATTATAATGCGGCATATGAATGGACAATAATTAATTATTAATTATTAAAATTTAGTGATTCAATTATTAAAATATAAAAGAATAAGTATTTGATAAATATAGAAAATTAATTAATCTTTAGTAGAAGATTAAGTAAATGGATTTAATGAGTTAATATAATAAAATATTCAAATTTTAACTTATATGCTTTCAAACTTTCACTTTAATTATATAATTTGTCTATAGTAAAGTTTTTGTTATATGTACATATGAATTCATAATTTTTTTTATTTTATTGCATTTACGCATATATTAAAAAATGACAAGATTTACCTTTAATAAAAAACATTTTTTTATATACAAGATAATATAATTCTTTATATTTTGAATTATTATTGATCAAGTAAATGATCTTAATTTGAATGAATAGAAAAGTAAATTAAGAATAAGGGTTTGTTTTGGAGTTTTGTAAAAAAAATTATATTTAAAAAAGTTATATTAAGGCAACTTTTAAAAGTATTTTACAATAGTTTACATGACGTAAAAACTTTTCTAAATTGTTAGATCATATTTTTAAATATGTTGAAAAGAGAAAGAAGAAAGAGAAATTACAGAGATAGGAGTAGATCGACTTTTTTCACATAATAGTTATATTTTTTATTCGACAAAAATTTATGTTAAATACCTATTTATAAAATAATTCGTCACTAAAAAATATTACATGCAATAACTCAATACTTTAAAATTATAAAGCATCCAAAGGCCTAAAAAATGAATCTCTATTTCTCAATATCTAAATGTTAATTAATATAGTCTATTGGTTAACATTTAATTCTATTGCTTAAAACAATTAAACACATCACTATAACAAAAAAAGTGTTTTGAATTTGGTCAAACATCTAACATCTATATCATCCTCTATTTTTGTATTTGTCCCACCGTCTACAACTTAGGGCCTGTTTGGATGATTTGTAAATTTTTACAAAGGTTTAAAATACTATAGTAATGCATTTGTCAAAAAGTTGCTTACAACGAAATATTTTTATGTAAAAAAATTCTGTAGGGTGTTTGGATATATACTTTTAAATATTTTATAATATTATAGATGTATTAGACTATAAACTATCAATAGCAGAATCTATGATGAGAGACAATAAAAAAATTAATTAATTGTGGATTAATAAACTGGCAAAAATAAGGTTAATTAAAACAAACTAGAATCAGCTATATTTAATTAATTATAAATAGAAATATATTTCGTTAATAATATAAATAGAAAGATGACGATTTTCTAATGACTTAATTTTTTTATAATTATTAATAGCTCATCTAATTAAACATAGTAAGTCAAAATATTTTGAATTCAAATCATTTTATTAAAATTCGGTTTTCTCTCTCATTGATCCATCAATGATGGATTATGCTAGATTAAAGTTACGAGAAACACATATAAAAAACTTAAAGAAAAGAAAATTTTAGCATTGAATAATTTAATTTTAATACATCTTTAAGAAATTTTAAAAGATTAAAAAATAAAATGTTTTATAAATTTAAACAATTATAATTAGAATGTCATAATGCAATGGTAATATTTAAAATATTCTCAGAAAATATTATAGTAGTGAATATGAGAAGTTATAATTATAAAATACAATAGAAAATCCTTAAGATAGTTATTATACTAACATATGTAAATATATATAATAATATATTGGTAATAATTTGCAAACCAACACCGATGTGGGGGCCACCCATTTGATTAGATGAGCACTTATTCACTTGGCATCATCTCTCACTCCATAAAAAAAAAAGTTCCACCTCATCATTTTTTTACATTGTAATATGAAGATTACGTCATTTTTATCCTTTTAAAATTGTATCCAAACGCTCAAAAGTATTTTTTACAACAAACAAAAAAAACAACGTAGTAAAAGAATACTTTGTTTTTACTTCATTCCCGCCCTTACTTGAAAAAAAAATGAAAATATAGTATTTTTTTTACTGTATCATTAATATTTAAAATTTTTTTTCAAACATTTGCTCTGAATTCAGTTTTTTTATTTCTTTTTTATTAGGATTCAATTCAGAATCAATCTCGAATAACTCCTAAAGAAACTAAATTTCTAAAGTAATCACAAATTAACAGCATGTTGTGGTTAAATAGAAGATTAAAGAATATAGAAAGTTTGCATTTGGTCATGTGAAAGAAACATAGAAGATTAAATAATGCAGAAAGTTGAATTTGAGGAGGGAGAAAATTCATTGATATACATAACTTCTCACAGGTTTTCTTGGAGATTGTTCAATGAATAGCTAATTTGATACACCCACTTCATGCTTGTGAGATGGTCTCCTTGAAGTGTAGATTTTTTTGTTTTCCTTTTATGTGAAGTTTGGATGTGCTTATAAATTCAATAAATTTTATTAATACAATTCTTGACTGTTAAAATAAATTTTCAACATAATATTTTTTACTTTTCTTTTTAAATTTAATTTTGTCGCTTTTACTTCTTTTCTGGTGCGAGCATTGACATCCAACTATACTTTGAAAACTGTTGTTCTTAAAAATAATAATACTTAATTGTAATAAAACAAACAGAAAATTGAAATAAAATATTACTAAAATAAGAAAATGAACATGTTTTTCATACAATATTTGTATCATGTTCTTTGTGGACCTGTTTGGTATAGGAATTAGAGAAGAATAATTTTCTTATTCTAATTTTTTTACTCTCTAAGAACAACCTAATTCTACTAAATTATGAAATCACTTTAAAGTTGACGAAACCACCTATTTTAGTTCTTAAAACAAGAATAAATTATTCTTGCCATTGGCAAGAATAATATTTTGTTGCCACTAATTTTACATAAAATTTATTTTATTAAATTATTTTATATTCATAATTATATTATTAACTATAGTTAATTAATTTTTAATATTTTATAAATTATGCACAAAAGTGAGACATTATAAATGAAAAAGGAATAAATATAATATCATAAATATTAATATTTAATATTTATTTAATTATTATTATTATAAATAAAGCGACAGTAAATATTAGTTAGTCTTTACAAGTATTAATTAATTACTATAATATCATAATTATTTAGTAGTTAATATTTTATTATAAATAAAATGAAGACTAAATATATGTTAATTTTTATAATTACGAATATTGTTAGCATTATTTAATTAAATATTTCTAATTATATTAATAAATGATAATTAATACTTTATATAAATCCCTAATTATAGCTAATAAAAATATATAATAAAATATTAAATTTATGTTTTTTTCTCATTTTAATCAAACACTATCTAATTATTTTGTGCCACCAATTTTTTAACTTGCTACATTAAATTATTTTATATTCATAATTATATGATTAATCATAATTAATTATAGCATCTTATAAATTTTGCACAAAAGTGTGACATTATAGATGAATAATAAATAAATATAATTTCATAAACAATAATAATTATGAATTTAATTATTTATTAGATAATAATATATTATTAAAAATAGAATATCAACAAATATTAACAAATCTTTGCAAGTATTAGTTAATTATTATAATATTATAATTATCTAGTATTTAAGATTTTATTATAAATAAAATTAAAAATAATTATACGTTAATCTTTATAAAAAATAAATAGAATTATATTAATAATTACAATTATATTAATTATAATTAATACATTTTATAAATATCTAATTATATTTAATAAAAAATATTTAATAAAATATTTTAAAAAAAATTCACATCAATCAAACACTATTTAACTTACAATATCAATTAATTCATGGAAACACATCACTAGAACATAATCATAAGAAGATCTCACTTTTATTATCTTCAAAAAATAAAAATAAATATTTTTATTAATTTTTACTTTTCTTATTCTTGTCCCAAACATTACCTATAAGATGATTGGTAATTGGATAGATGTGGCACGTGGATGTGATCTTTGTGTTTGTATTCATTCGAGAGATATCCTTCCGGTCGAAGGTATTTGCCTCCTCACTCATTTCTTATGCTTTCGCCAAATCCAAGGGGGTTACTTTGATTTAAAATAATTATAAATGAATTTATAGAAGTTATTTTTTATTATTTGAATAGATGCAATTGAGATTAAAAAAATGAATTCAATTATTTGATTGAAGTTTAGAATGTGATATAAGTGAGTATATAAAAGAATATTCTTATCTATTATTAAAATTATATATTGTATTGTATGCTATTTTTTAAATATAATATTAAATTATGTTAATATTTTAGATTAAACTTAATTTTAACTAAATTTGTTGTATTTTATTTTAAATGTTATATGACATTTTGGATTTATTTTAATATTTTATTTATTATTAGTCTTATTAACTTTAAAAAAAAAGATTGATCTGTTTTATTATTTCCATTTTATTATTTTATTTGTAGGTGTATCGAATTTCTATTTTTAATATGTAGTATTCAATGTTTCAATAATAAACAATCGCTTTTTTTAACTCATTAAAATTACATTTACAATATTATTTAAATAAATATGCATTATTATTTTTAAATTTATTAATATTTTTATATGTTTAACACAAAATTTTACATTATTATTATGATTTATTTCTTATTAATATTTAGTACGTGTTTTTAAATTGTGAAATTTAGCATATTTTTAATTTATTTATATTTCTTAACTATGGAATTGAATTTTATAGTTGAGGGAGTTGAAAATTTGTGTCATATTATATTTAATAATATAATTATGAGTTAGAATATAAAAAGGCATTTTATATTTAACTCTTTTCAATATTATATTTATCAAATTATATTAAATATAATATTTAATATGTACTTTTTATATTCATACTTTTATATATTTAATAAATTTCTTAGATATACACTATATAATTATTTCATTTATAATTATATATTTAAGTGTGATAATGTTTTGTTTCTCTCTACTACATTTTCTCTCTCCTATTGACCCCACTCACTCTCACTGGTTCATAAAGGGCTTGTTTGGCAACTAGAACCGAGGGTTCTCCGGATTCTAGTGAATAGTTTGATTTGATACATTAATTCTAATAGTGTTTGATGTAATGATTATACGTAAGTTCTAATGCGTGTTTGGATAAAAAAAGAGAACAAAAAATATATAATATATTTTTATTAAAAGATAAACTTAATTAATTTTAAAATTACGTTAAGTAATAAAAAATTAATCACACAAATTAATATTCTTTATAAAATTGTTTTCTGAATTTAAAAATAATATAAAATATTTTCACAAATTAATAATTTCATAAAATATTGATTAGCATTAACTAATAAATAATATAAAACTAATATTTGAATTAATAATGTTAATTTCAAAAAAAACTATTTTTAAAAATAAAAACTATACTAAAACATAATCTGTATTGTAAAGTAAAATAAGGTAATAAATATTTTCTTACAAATATAACATAAAATTATTCTCATGAATAATATAATAAAATAATTTATAAATTTATTTTAATCTCATATGTAAATTAATAATATTATCATAAAAATAAGTAGTTAAAAATATAATATGATAATTAATAATTTTATAATTATGTTATTAAGTTAAAAATAAAATTAAACTTATTATTTAACATTAAATTTTGAATAAAAAAAGAAAAATCGGCGAAAAAAAAGTTGCGACAACAACATTTAATGTTGCTGTTGCAGCAAGGTTCTAAACCAGAAGATAGAACCAGGGGTCACGTGACCTCAGGTTCTATCATGGGTTTTTGTGTCTGGTTCTGTCGGTTCTCACTGTATTTGGCAGAATCACGCAGAACCTGGATAGAACCTAGTCATGTTATAACCAGGTTCTTATGGCCAAACATGGCCAAAAATTTTTACCTATATAGTGCGTTTGAATGGAGAATCGGGAGTTCTACGGATTCTTTGATTTGACAGATTAATTTTAGTAGTGTTTGGATGAACTAAAAATGATAGATTCTAAAGGTGTTTGGATAAAAAGTGAGAACAAAAAATATAAAATATATTTTTAATAAAGGTAAAACTTATTTTAATTTAAAAATTATATCAAGTAATATAAAATTAATATCATAAAGTAATATTTTCATAAAAATATATTTTATAAAATATATCGGTTAAAACTATTAAAAAATAATATAAAATTAAATTCACAAAATATTATTTTAGCAATAATATTTTCGTAAAATAGATTTGTTTAAATAATCTTTAATTATACTAATAAAGTAATCTATATTATAAATTAAACATAAAATAATAAACTTATTTCTTATAACATAAATTTAAATAATATAAAGTAATTGTCATAAATAATATAATTAAATAAAAAACATTTAAATAGAAAAGCTGCAATAGCAGCGAAATATTTTTAAACAGTTGAAAAGAGAAAAAAATGTTTTCAAATAAAAAAGTTGTTGTTGCAGTTCACATTGGAACCGGGGGAACCACTGGGTGGTTACGTGACTCGGGATTCTACCCTCGAGTTATATACCTGATTCTCCAAACTGTCACGTCGTTTGGGAAATCAGGGCAGCCGATTCTGACTTTGGTTCCACATCTAAACGCACCCGTAATGCATAATATCGCTTACCAGATGATACTCCACCAAGGTGCGCTCCATGTCAAGTGGAGTTAGGGCCTGTTTGGCTTAGCTGATAAAAAATACCTGATAAGCACTAATGTTNTAAAATAAATATTGACTAATATACCCTTAAAGTTATATGATAACAATATTAAAAAATATGGATAAAAGAGTAATATAGTTGGTTAAAATTAATAAGTCAACAACTTTAAAAATAAGCAGGGGGGACCTGCTTATTTTTTTTCAACTTATAAGTAATTATCTAACAACTTATAAGTAAATATTTTTAGTTACCAAACATGGAGATACTCTAAAAATTACTTATAAGTAGTTTTAACCTACTTATAAGCTTAGCCAAACATGCCCTTAGTGTTTGAAGAGAATGAAGGGTCATTTAATCTTAATTTGAGATAATAATTTTATTTATGATATATTTAAATTGATAATAATGAAAAATAATTAAGAAAATGTTAAAATTTAATTTTATTTGGATAATATTTTCTTAAAAGAAAAAGTTAAAAATTATTTTTTTCTCTTTTAATTAACTAAAAATTATTACCTTTAAATTGAAATTGAATGAAGGATAAACATTTTTATTCTTAATTCTTTTTCCTCTCATTACCTTTCCCTCATCTTCCTTCTCTTCACTTCTTCTATCCAAATATATTCTTAGTTAAAATAGAAAATAAGATTAATTTTTAATTTCCACTTCAAAAAAATTCTATCCAACAAAAATAATATTTACCCTCCCTTTCATCGTCCTTCTTCTCTTCAATCCAAATACACTCTATATGCGATTTATTTTTAATATTCTTGCGCCAAATTAACTTACTCGATTTTCTATATAACTTACTTTTATCGATACATTTCCAGCAATTTAAATTATTCAATATTTGAATGGATTAATATTACTTTCTCTTTTCCTTGCATGTATTTTCGTATC
Organism: Pontederia paniculata; assembly: GCA_001647135.1. NCBI lineage: Eukaryota > Viridiplantae > Streptophyta > Magnoliopsida > Commelinales > Pontederiaceae > Pontederia > Pontederia paniculata. Next base: position 60,521 of record LTAE01002775.1, on the reverse strand, counting down.
TAGTGTTAAATTTAAAAATTGTGAACGCCTTATTAAACGTTCATACTTTTTGACAATGTAATTCCTTTCCATCCAATACCACCTATATTTTCCGTTTTTTTTTTGTATTCTGAAATAGTTTTGTTTCCCTAAATAAATATCATTATATGTTCCAAAAATTTAAAATAAATTTAGGAAAAAAAGTGGGGGCCAACTCCTCCTCCTAGTAACTATATTTGCATTAAAGAAAAAACTGCAACACATGTCGATCAAAGCTAAAATTATACATGAAACTTATTAAGCATCAAGAAAAGAGGCAATTGTTAAGAGGACGAATAAATGCGCTATAAAGAAATAAAGTTCAAATGATGGTATTTTTTATTTACTCGTTGGGTCCCGAAGTCCAGAGCTCAAATTAATAATTTTAGAAATTAAATTTAAAACTATTAACTTTTATCATCTTTGAATCGTGGTAACCAATTGTGCAAAATGATAATATATTTTACTAACTACTAATCTATTTTTTAGATTTTAAAATAATTTCTATTTATTAATCTATATAACTTATTATTATTAATGCCTTAAATTATTGTGAATGTATTAATTATATAATAATTGGCCTAAAAAACTATTAGGTCAGGCCATGTATAAACAAACCTATTTAACTAATACGCTTTCCTTTTAACTTCAAGAGTTGATTGTTTGAAGAGTAAGTTGGTTGAGCCAGATCAAATATATAGACCAAGGCATAGATAACTTGTGAGCGATATGACTCCTCTTCACACTTCGATGTGAGGCCGGATGAGGCTAGCAACTAGAGATGAATTTTCTTATATGCTCATCGTGCTTGGTTATGATAAATTTCATGAACGATCATTTAGCTTTGATGTGTTTCCGTTGCGATCACTAAACTTTAATTTGTAACACGATGGTCATTCAATTTAGAAAAATTTTTACGCGCGATCGTTATAATCGGTTTCTAAGTTAAAATGCTTACGTGGTTCTCGTCCATATTTTTTCTCTCTCCGTCGTATCACTAATCTATCCTATGTGACAAAAAAAATAATAAAAAACTCTTTGCATCACCCGTCCTCCATCTCTCTCGCCGACAATGAGGAAGGAAGGAGGCAACAAGGTTCTTCTCCCTCGTCGCCAGCACCAATAGAGAGAGATCCGCCCTTTTATCTCCTTCGCCGGCGACGAGGGAGGGGGGAAGTGACCCCTTTTCCTCTGTCCGAACGAATAGAGAGAGGAGAGAGAGAACACCCTCCGCACGAACAGAGAGAGAAGAGGAGGAGAGGGGGGGGGGAGAGGACGCCCTCCCTCTGCACGAATGGGGAGAGGAGAGAGAGGAGGCCCTCCCTCTCTCTTCTCTCTGCACGAACAGAGAGAGGAGAAGGGGGACGCCCTCCCTCCTCTCTCTCTCTGCACGAACAGAGAAGAGGAGAGGGGGACGCTCGTCCCCTCCTCCCTCCTCTCTCTCTCTCTGCACGAACAGAGAGGAGAGGGGGGACGCCCTCCCTCCTCCCTCTCTCTTCTCTCTGCACGAATGGGGAGAGGAAAGGGAAAACTCTTTCTCTCTGCACGAAGAGAGAGAGAGAGGAGAGGGGGACACCCTCCCTCCTCTCTCTCTCTTCTCTATGCACGAATAGTGAGAGGAGAGGGAGAGCGCCCTCCTTCCTCTCTCTTTCTGCACGAACACAGAGAGGGGAGGGGGCGTTGCACCCTCCTCCCTCTCCCTAGCCGGCGACAAGGAGAAAGAGGCGATGACCCCTTTCCCTCTCTTTGCACGGATAGGAAGAGGGAGCAACTCCCTCTCCCTCGCTGCCGCTCCTCTCCTTGCTTGCCGACGAGAGAGACGTGAGGGGCCCTCTCCTTGATCATTGCTGCTCGCCGTCGAGGGAGAAGGAGGAGGGGATGATGCCTCCCTCATTCATCAGATTTTTTTAATTTTTTATTAGTTTTTTTAACACATAGGAGAGAGAAATCTAAGTGGATGAGAGAGAAATATATGTATAATAGTCACGTATGTACAACAACTTAGAAACCGATAGCCGGTTATAATGATCGCACGTGAAATTTTTTCCAAGTTGAATGACCGTCGTGTTGCAAATTGAAGTTTAGTGACCGCAACGGAAACACGTATAAAGTTGGATGACAGTTTGCGTAATTTACTCCATTTGTATCGTACTAAAAATAATTATGCTATGAAAAGTCACATTCGGACGGTCTGACTTAGTTTAAATTCGATCTTGCTAACCGAGTCGGACCACTATTTTCTTATTTTTTTTTATTTTTTGAATTTTTTAATATAAGAAAAATTCTATTTTTTTTACTATAGTAAAATTTATACTTTATGTCATATTGTATAGTATTCAATGTAATCATATCTTAAATTGATAAATTAATAACCAAATAATATGTATATAATATTATTCTATTAATAATCAGTATATATTGTATAAGAATATGTATTATGAGAAATTTATTTATTATATAAGTTAAATATAGGTCAAATGGTGAAAATTATGTTGGATTGAGGAATTAAATCTAAGTTAAAAATAGTAAATGAACACCTTGACTATCAAAAGTCTCGTCCAATAACACAATAATATCTTTTAGGTAAAATGTTTGTGCAGCGCTGTAATTTGCAGTGGATCCCATTTTTCCTCACATTACATGTAAATATAGTAGTGTGATCTTAGTTTATAGGCCAACACTAACAAATGTACTTAAATATGTGAGGGGAGTGGGCTGCTGTAATTTACAGCGCTGCATACTCATTGCCTTCATATTTTTTATATATTTTTTTAGAAAATTATCAGATCCAACTATGTCGTGCTCGATCAGGCTCATGCTCACCGAGCGAGTGTCGTACCAAATCTGACCCAGCCCGAGCATGAGCCCAATTCCGAGCTCGGGCTCGGGTCGGACCATCATGGCCAAAATTTGGACTCATACCGAGCTATGATCGAGCTCCATCTCTATTATATTCTTTTTATTTACTTTTGTTTTCATTTTCCATTTATGTGAAGTTTGGATGTGCTTATAAATTCAATAGATTTTATTAATACAATTCATGTCTGTTGTAGTGACCACCGTTGGTCACACGCTTGTTGGCAGATCACATACACGCTGATTTGTTACGCGGAGGCAAAGCCATTATGCGGAGTTCGTTGGCGACAAATGCAGACGATGGAACGAATCACACGTAGGATCAATCAGGCGAAACTATCATGCAAAGGCGTGCAGAAGTGCTACTTTAATTAACTAACTCATGCTTAGATTTATGAAAATGATGACACTTGTCTCGTGGTATAGACTTATCAATGATTTCATGGTTTTCTCATATTCTCGAGGTTTTATGGGATTTGATGATTCTCCGTGGATTAGTGTCTCTTGATTGATGCTCTTTTATGAAATGCATGTGCATTCATACATATATGACATGACATGATAAAAAAATTGCCTCGTGGCGAGATTTTGTGTAGCATTGGAGAATGATCAACTCCAAATAGGTGCGGCAAATAAAGTCCATTTCATAAATGGAACAAATCCTAGCATACTATTGTATCCCCAAGTGGACGACGTCGAAGAGGTACTGAGTCCGATTATATTATGGCAAGCCTTAGTCCACACAACAACTTACCTAGGACTCGTACTGACCATACGACCTTAGTGAGGATTTTTCTTCTATAGCTTACTTCCTTTTGTAGTTAGAAGGACAAATATCTTATGTTGTTGTTTTATCGTATTGTATCGTGAGATTCAGTTTTTCTCGGTTTTCGATATTGTCTTCCTTCCACTCACTGAGTCATTTTATACTTACCCTTCTCTTTCCATTTTGCAGGTGATGATTGTTAGCTCTATTTTGAGATGAGCTCGGGTGTTGGGTATAGTGAGTGAGGATGATGTAGGGACTATATGACACCAAGAGGGGGAGTGAATTGGTGTATTAAAAACTTTTTATCCTAAAATTATTAATATGCGGCGGAAGCAATCACAAAATAGATGCAAATAAAATTTAAGTGCAAAGAAGAAAATAAACACAGAGTTTGTTGACGAGGTTCGGTCGAAAATCTTCGCCTACGTTTCCGCTCCGATGTTCTCAAACTCGAGACCTCCGGAGATTACTAAATTTCCTTCTTCAAGGGCGAATGCTCCCTTACAATTTTCTTTCTCCTTTCTTTCTTTCTTTTGAGGGTAAGGAGAGAACCTCTTACAATTGAGCTCACTCTTGAACACTTAATTTACTCCCTTCTACTCTAGATTCTCACTAGAATATTCTCAGAAGGAGGAACAATGACTTCTCACTTAAGCTCTTAAGTTCTCTGAGCTTAATTTTCCAAAGTTAGTTTCCAAGACTCTTGGGACTTAGTTTTATACCCTTACACAAATGTCTAATCTCTCTCTCATAAACTAGCCGTTAATGCAAGTACAATACTCTTCACATACTCCTCGATCGATAACTTCTGCTTCATCGGTCGATCGCTGCTCTGGTGGGTTCATCCGTTAATCTACCGTCTGGTGCTTCGATCGTCCATCGTTCACCTTTGGACATCCGTAGTCATAAGCTTCGGCCTTAGTTTCCTCTTCTAGCTTCCATAGGTCGTCCAATGCTTCCAACTGAGCACACCGGATGACCTTTGCTTATTTCACTTTTTCTTCGTCAAGCTCCTTCGGTCGTCCACTGATCCCATACTGATCACTTTGGACGACCTATCTTGACTTGAACTCTTTTCTTCAACCATCCTTTAGTCGTCCGCTTCTTTTCCTTAAAGACTTCGGATGACCGCTTCTTGGCTCCTGCCTTCGGTTGACTTCTTCAAGTCTGTTCTGGTCGCCCACTGATTTTACTTAGAGACTTTGGACGATCTAACTTCCTTTTGTCAGTTTTTTTCAAGCATACTTAGGTCGTCCACCGATCACACAGTAGTCCATCGGACGACCACTGCTCTTTCTTCTGACTTACTTCGGTCGCCCGCTAATTCTTCATTGAATACCTCGGGCATCCTATCTTCATCTTTTATAGTCTTTGGTCGTCCGCTCATCCCATGCTAAGTACTCTAGATGACCTCTCCTTTTCTTCTGACATACTTTGGTTGTCCACTTATTCTATTCAGCTACTTCGGACGACCTTTTCTTTCTTCCTATGATCATCCTTGGTCGTCCATTGCTTCCACACTGAAGAACTCGAACGACCTCTTTTGTTCTTCTGAAGTCATCGGTTGTCCACTGCTTTTTCACTGAACTCTTTGGACGACCTCTCTTGACTTCACTTCAACTTGTGCACTTCTCTGGTCGCCCACTGGTTCCACACTCAATGCTTCATACGACCTTTTTCTTTTCAACTGAAGTCCTTCGGTCGTCCACTATTTCTTCAGTGCACTCTTTGGACGACCTTTTCTGACTTCACAGCTCCTCGACTTTTCTTCTAAGTACTTTTGATCGTCCACTCCTTCTACTCTGAAAACCTCGGCCGACCACTCTTGCTTTGATACTTACTTCAGACTCCTTCGGTCGTCCACTGATCTCATACTGATCACTTCGGACGATCTTTTCTTTTCATTTGGAGTATTTCAATCGTCTATTATTTCTACCCTAAAATTTTCGGACGACATTTTATTTTGCCTTCACCTCAAAATAACTTTACTTAACCTCTTCATAGGGCATCACTCAACCTTGGAGCGCCCGTTAATTCAACCTTTTTACTATTGACTTTGAACCTTCGGTCGCCCACTTATTTTTACTTTTACACATCGGGCGACCTTTCCTGCTCGAGTGTATCTTCGATCGTCCAATCTTCATCCCCGGTCGACCATTCAGTACTTAGCTTCATATTTTCAACCTCTGCTCCTTAGTTCGATCGACCTTTTCAAATTTTTAGGACGATCGTTCAATACTTAGGATTTTTTTCTTCACTCCTTCTATGTACATAGGTCGTCTCTTCCTCGGCTTTGGTCGACCTATTACTAACTGAAATAAAAATCATGTTTTCTTCACATCAAATAAAAAATTATTAGTACAAACTAAGCTTCCTCATCAATTTGTGATCATCAAAACAATCTCGGGATCCTATATTCAACAGATGACGATGGACGAGAGTCGTCTGATTATCATTTACATATTTGCTTATTCATATGTAGGAAACTCATATTTAGTTCCTAACATTTATATTTGTTTTCATCCATGTTGGCCAAAGTTATTCTAGAGTCTGTGTTCCTTTTCGAAGATGGGTTGGAGTCCCTCCTTACTTATATGGATTTTGTGCCATCATGCTCCTGTGGTCACAAACTATTTTTTCGGGTTGTTGTCCCATTATATGAGCTCATTTTACTTTATATTTCAGTTGTTATCAAACTTTAATAATGATCATTTTTGCCATTTATCCATTTTACGCTGAGATGTTGTCAAAATTTTTGACAATTTCAAAAGTTAGTTTATTTTTCCTTTTCACGTTTCCACAACGTTCATTTATTTGAACTTGAGTTGGTGAATTATCTATTTTACCCCCTCGTGACGGCTAACGGTCGACTAGATCGGGGTTGGTTGTCACAAAAAAATGCGTAAATAAATTATATTATTGATTACATATTCTTTTATACTAACATTTTTTTGTGTGAAATAAATAGATATATAAGTAATATCCTTTACTTTTATATGATTTATTTTCACGATTCAATATAAAATGTAAATCAATTTTATTGAAACTGGAATCTATATTTTATATGTCTTTATATTTACATTATTATTATTATTATTATCATCATCATCATCATCCTCATCGTCGTCATCATAATTTATATATGTGTCTATAAAAATAAAGACATTTAAATAATAATAATGATATGATATAGTTAAAAATAGAACCATATGATTTGTATCTACATTGTTCAATTTTTTTGTGAATTAGCTAGCAATCGATCTAAAATTTTATTATATTATTCTAAATATCATACATGTGCAGCAAAATAAATGAGGGCGTGGAGTGTGCACTTTGCATATCCCATATTATGCCCTCTTTGATAGCACACAAATGCACGAGATTACGGGCATAATCCCAAAAATTAGAATTATTCTAAATAGATAATAATAAATATAAAATACATATGAATATAAAAGGAGGTAAATTATATAGTAGGGTTATGATTGTAGTCCCAAACAAAAAAATTTAAATTATCATTGAAAGATAGATAATGATAAATGAAATAAACTATATAAATATAAATATAAATATATATGACATAAGAAAAGTTAAGATTCAAGGAGAGTTAAGTTAATGATGATAATTCTGCAAGAGTGAATCTTAACACGATGCAATTACATATATAGGAAATGTATACATGTAAATTATAAATAATATAATTTCACTTCACTTGTTGTGAATTCTTTGCACAAACCATATTCAATCTAAAAGATATGTTTTCACATCACTTATATAAGTTTCGCTTCCGTTATCCTTTCTAGTTTTCTAAAAGAGGTTAGACAAAGATGACGATCATTAGTTACTGAAATTAAGTTCAAACACACAAAAGGAGCACTTTTATTTCAGATAAAATGCTATGATGATGTAAAATGCGTCAGAGGTAAGTGTTTTGAATACTCTTAATTTCAATTATCTTTCACTTGTGAAATTGAAATCATTCAAGTAGTTATTTCACTCTTTCTCCTTTTTCATGAAATACAAGATGCAATAGTAATAAGGTGGAATCCTATGACTGCGGACATAGGTACCTCCCACGAGTTTTGCTTAGTGGATTTTTCTCGTTCTTCCTCTTGTGAGTCTAAACTTACAAATGTAACCATCCATCCTTATTCTAACTCTCTCAGGACACTTTCATACACACGTAATCAAGAACATTAAGCCTATAATGTTAGTTCCAACCTTTCGTTTTGTTTATGAATATGCGAAAGCATTACATATGCAAGAGGAAGTAAAGTTAATAATACTTTCAAACTAAAAAAGATTCATTTCCAATAACTTGCAATTAACATAACTTGTTACATATCATCTATGGTATGAGAATTCATGCAAAACATATAAGAAATCATTGACAATAGTTTAGATCATGCATGCATCACTCACTAGCTAATTAAACACATTCAATTCAAAGTAAAATAACCTTTAACTAACCACCTACTAAGTTAGACTCCCTCAAAACCTAATTCTAGCAGTGCCATCAATGCAAAAGAAGTTTAAAGAGGGAAAGTTGGTCACTTACGAGTTCATTCATCTTTATTGCTTGGAGGAGGGTTGTTGGCGGAGGCGAATAATCTTTGTTCTGAAGATGAAAATCATTGATTTTCTCACGTGTCGTTTATTGTGTCTTGTTGCCATAGCATGTTTCATTGGGTTTGTCGGATTTTATCTACTTTCTCTTGCAACATCTTAATATTCTATTGGTTGGCTTGAATTTGTTGCACGATTTTCATTTGTCACTTGAGTTGTTGCTTTTGATATGCCCTCTAACTTTAAAACAACTCTTGCATTTTGGGCTTGAAGTGCTTGAAATCCTACAAATTTTCCACCTAGAAGATGAAGCACCGACATATGAAAATGGTTGAAATGTATACACCTCTTGGCTAAGAAAATTAGGCATGGGTTGATCTTGAGGTGGTGATGCTTGATCGGATGGTCTGTCGTGTCGACGATGATGGATAAGTGGCTCAAGATCTTCATCTTCTTCATCTTCATTTTCCTCAAGTTTTGGCCTTCATTGTTTGAGACCAACAATTGGAAATGTCCAATTCCCTTTTTTGTCACTACAACTCTATGATTATCCGGCAATGTGTGAGTAGAACTTCAAGTGGTAGAAGACACCAATATTTATAATAAGCTTGATGTTGACGCATGTGTCAATTCAATTGTATTGCTCCCTTCACCTAGTTTTAAGCCATCCACATCATATCCAAGCGCAAGTGCAATGGGTGTTATGAGTCCGTCGAAGACGATTTTTTCTTTTTCCTTGTGAGCCATCTTGAACATGTGCTTTATCATGAATGCGCTAGTATTCACTTTCACTTATTTTAGCATAACCCAAATGAAGAACAACTCATCAACTCTCATGCCTTCATCGTTATCTCCTTGGCCAAATATAGTGCCCACCATCACCCTTTGCAAATAACGAAACATAGGTTACATACATGAGTTGCCTTGTGATGTGCTGGAACAAATGTATTATCATAGATGACTTTCATCCAGAAAAATGAGTGTTTAAAGCGGCCACTTGGTACTTATCATCCATTAGATTAAAGATTATACACCACATTGAATTTTCGAAGAGTCATCTTAGGTTCATTATTGACCAATCTGAAAGAGATCATTTCAGGATCGGGGTCATCATTGTTGCTTATCTTCACATCAAGGGAACTCATAAATTTCAAAGTTGTCTTACTGTAGGTAGGCGAATGCATCATCATGAATCCTCGTCGTCTGATATTAGCAATCATATAGTAAACATCTTTGTCAAGTCCCAAGATCTCTATCGTCTGATTGTCCATGTAGCGAGTGCTCACAATTTGTCTTTTGGCCAAGACTTCATGTAATTTCATTTGGTCATCATCTCGAAACTCAATACCATATTCATTGGATTCTCGAGTTAGGCACCCTCTTCGGCTCCCACTTGGAACAACGGTAGTTGCCTTTCTCTTGAATACCATCTTGTTTTGATCTCTTTGCGACAAATTATTGAATACCTGATGAGCATTTACATCCTTCTTATGCAACACAATGTTTTACTCTCCTTCCTCCTTTTTATAACTCAGATGATATAACCAAAATATCCTTGCCAACATGTTTAAAAACTTAATGTGTGAAAGAATGGATTGTGGGTAGACCTTAATGTGGTGATGTCCTAATCTTCTTCTTCAACAACTTCCTCCTTCCTTCCAAGATCTTCTTCTTCTTTCTTCCACTTGGACCTTTCCCTTGGATCTCCATTGGGTTGCTTAGATGTGGCACAAGCTTCCCTATGATGCCCGGGTCTCTTGTTAATGCACTTGAGCGGAATGGAAGCCTCCTCTTAACGATGCCCTAGCGTGGAGATGTTCCTTATGGTTGGATTTCACCTTCACAGTTTTGATCTTGGCTTCATTGATGAACCTGGGATGGAGGGAGAAAGGCGATAACAAAGAAGAAAAAAGAACCATGAAAAACATGAAATTAGGGCACAAACAAATAAAATGGGGTTGACTCACCTGATACAACCATATCGCTCGATACGACCCGACAAAAATCTTCTTAGAAAAATATCATTCAACGACTCATCACCCAATTCGATCGTATTGTTTTATACAGGGTGACCTAAATCTTCTCGGGAAAATCCATCTTAGTTGCTTGTGACACCAATACGACAATATCGACTATTAGTGTTAGATCAAAATCTTCTTGGGATAATGTCTTATAGGCATATTAATTTGATACAACCTACCTCAGATAGGCTTTATTTGCTAAATTTCCTCCCTCCATTCCTCTAGAAAAGTAAAATTAAAACAAAAGCGATATAAGAGTATTTCATTCACAAATATGGATTATCAAAATATGAAAATGCATCAAACAAAGAATTTAGGTTGCCTCTCAAGAAGCGTCCTTTTTTAACGTTGTAACACCTCCAAAAGCTCATTCCAAAAATCCATATTGGATGGCTCTTGGAGACGTTACTCATGTTTACTTTGACTTACTTGATTTTTCTATGACTCTCTTGGTCAACATGATATACAAAAAAATATGCTAATTTTTGAAACAATATTAAACTCTTTAATATGGAAGTCTTGAATTAAAATAAAAGGACTAAAGTCTCGTATCCAAAGACAACTAGGATTCAACATCATAAAATCCAAATAAATTATTACATCAAAGTTTTGCTAAGACATCAAGATAAAATAAACTTAGTCTCAGTCAATGCCATGTGCAATCTCCATCTAGTCATGAATCACCACGCTTCTACAACACTAGTGACATCCATACATAAGCCTGGTTATCTGCAAGACCCAGATGCATGGGAGTAAAATTTTCTCAAGCTAACGCCCAGTATGTAAGGCTCATATAAGGTAAAAATAAAATATAATAAATAAAATGCTAGGAAAATAATGATTTCCCTTGCTTGTGGAACATATCATATATATATATATATATATATATATATATATATATATGTATGTATGTATATATATATATAAGGAATATGAGCGTGCAGCGCTGTAAATTACTATTCATAGCACATGGTGGAGAGTTATGTACTACAGGAAGAGTGACTAAGTGTTTTGTCTTCACCCCCAAGGGATTTCATTATTTTGCCTTCACCTACATCTCTTGCCCCTGTCTTTAACTTTCGTTCTTAACTTTCATTGTTGCTCTCTTTGACAATCAGTGCACATGAAGTCCCACAACTTTCATCTTTTATCTTGTTTCTTTATAACTTTCATATCTTTTCTTTATGCTTTTAGTGTTCTTCTTAAATCTTTCTTTTATAAGCTTAGCATCATCATCAATACATACACAACAATAAATCAACCATCTACTGGAAAATGACCCGCGTCGGGAATAAACGTGGTCCGTTTCCAGTCGGCGAGGAAAATGGTCAATGTCAAAGGACGACATGAGTCGTTTCCTCCTTGATATGTCATCTTCGTGCAGTTCGCTTTCCTCAGCATGATCTTATTGTTGACATCATCTTTCTCATCCACACAGTCTGGATCAACATTCGATGCGGTCGTTTTGGTTCATTGAATCGGGTTTGATTAACTTATATGCATTTAGGGTTACGCGGCACAATTCAACAAAACACGATTGTTTTAGGGTTTCGTGAAAACATCGTCAGACACGATCCACATTTGTACGGAACACGACCATGTTGCCGCCGAGGTTCTTCAAGAAAATGTCACCGCCCGCGTCAAGATGACGCAGTTGGTTATGTTCGCATTGGGTTTCGTTGGCGGACGGACACAACCAGCGTCCATGGCAGCGCGGTTCATGTTCGTGCACACGAGCCGTGTCAAAGTTCGACGTGGTCCGTGTTCGTGCACATAGGTTGTGTCAAAGTTCGACATGGTCCGTGTTGTCTGGAGGGTGGTCGACGCCCTAATCCATTAAAAGTTTTAGGTTAACATATAATTTACATTATGAGAATCCTAATAATCATACTTTTCATCATTAATATCAATAAAACTTTGCATGCTTTGGAAAAAAATCATAATCTTTCTTACTTTTCTGGATCAAGTAATTAAAACAGGTTTACTAACCATAAGACATAGTGTATGTTAATAGGGTTTTCATAAAACTTGAGGAAAATAATACTTTAATCATCATGAATAAATTATTAAAACATGTAGAGAAATAATCCACCTCCTCTACTAACTCTAAGGCATGATTTTAATTAATAATTCTTAAAATAAATATAATCTTCTTTACTTTCATGAAAATATCAAAAATAGATAGAGGTAGATCATCATATCTCTCCTATAAATTCTAATGATCCCCTTACATACCTTTTTCGCTTTCCTTAGACTTTTATTTGTTCTTCCTTAGGCTTTGATCCCTCCTTGTTCTTCCTCCATGTGAATCTCCTCTGCTTCCTCCCTTATGTGATCCCTCTGATATGAGGCTAAGCTATAAAAAAGAACATAAAAGATAAAACCAAATTTTGTCTTACCTTGAGGTCTTGAGGGATGAGAAGAGAGAAAAGGGTGAGAGAGAGGGAGAGAGAGAGAGAGAGAGAGAGAGAGAGAGAGAGAGAGAGAGCCTGGTGGCTTGGGAAAATTATGAAGGCTTAGAATTCCTCTTCACATCTTAGGGATATATAGGGTCTTCTAGGGTTTACTTGGAGTCCAAGATGGATTAAACATTAACCTTTAATTCAAAATGGATTTAAATTCTACTAGTCTGCCAAGAGAGAGAAAGCGGGTTGTGTCCCTTTGGGACACGGTCCGTTTCATTCATATATATTTTTCTAAAATGGTCGGGGTATTACAAACGTCGTTAGCTCGACCGAATTGTTTAAGTTATTGATACATGGGTTCATTGAGTGATATCTTAATCCATTCAAGTTGTTTCATTCAATATGTAAGGCTTGAGTCTTTGCCGATTTACAATAAAAGCTCTTGTGAATTCAATTAAGATTTCTATGGCTCCACTCGAAAGAATTCTCGATATTTGAAATGACCCTGATCACCTAGATTTCAGTTTGTTAAGAAATAACTTTGATTTGGAGTTAAATAATAGTACATTTTGTCCAACCTCGAATTGTTTGTGGGAGATATATTTATCATGCCAATATTTGACTTTTTTCTTTATACAACGTAGCATTTTCATACGACTACATCCTAAGTTCTTCAATGGAGCAATCTATCATTTTTTTGCTCTTTTTAGATCCAAGTTTAACTCCTGAACAACCTGATATGCCTAGAACTTGAAGTTGTTCAATACGTCCAAAAAGCATCATCGAGCTTTAACGACCAATCTTTCCTAGACTTGTTCATATTTTCAAGAATCAACTTCACTTCTCAATTAGCTAACTTAGCTTGGCCATTAGCTGGAGGATGATACGGTGTGGTGACGTTGTGTTTGACTCCATACTTGACCGACATAGAATCTAGGTACTTATTTCAAAAGTGACTCCCACCATCACTTATTATAGATCCGGGTACACTGAACCTAGTGAAAATGTACTTTTCCAAGAAATTGAGCATAATCTTAGAGACATAAGTAGAATTGTAATAGTTTTTACCCACTTAGAAACATAATCCACTACCGCTAAAATGCAATGGTTGCTGCATGATGACGGAAATGGACCCATGAAATCGACACTACACACATAAAAAATCAACTTCCAATATTGGTTGTTGAGACATTTCATTTTTTCGTGTTATGTTCCCCATCAGCTGACATTTATCACATGATTCATTCTATGAAACTTTTGATATCCTTATACATTGAGGGTCAATACAATTCACATTGATGTATCTTTGTTATTTGTTTTATTCATGCTAAAAGCTTCCCCATATGCTAAAGAATGATAATGAAGTATAATTTCATGCATTCATATTCAAAATTGCATCTTATAATCATTCCATCAGCAAAAAAATTTAATAGAAGAGGTCCCTCCTAAAAGTAATGTTTTAACTTTTCGAAAGAATTTCTTCATTTGGTTATATGATAATTCAATTAAGATAATGTCTCTCACTAGATAATTTGCGAAATCTGCATACCATGGAAAGTTGGCAACAACTAGAAGCAATTCGTCGAGGAAACTCTCGTCGATTGGAATATCTCTTTCTTCTTTTGGTCCTTCTAGTCGGGAAAAGTGATCAACCACCATGTTCTTCATTCACTTCTTGTCTTGAATATTCAAGTTGAACTCTTAGAGTAATAGCACCCACCTAATTAGACGTGGCTTGTCGTCCTTCTTGTTCATGAGGTACTTGATTGTTGCGTGATCAGCGTAAACGACTACCTTTTGATGCAATATTTTTGTTTCCAAAAAAATGGTTACAAAAATCCTTGATGTGTGCTAATATGGTTCAAAAATACGCTAGCAAGTGCACTAATAGTGATCAAGTAATAGTTCAAGGTGAGTTGAGTATCGTTTCCACATGGATTATATATTCTTATGCTAATCTAGCCCCACAAACTAATAAGAGAGGTACATTGATTTGGATAAAATATTTTTTGAAAGGTAAGATAAGATTAAACAAATAAAATTCAAGATAAATTCAGAAATTATGATGACATCAAGCACTCGACCAAGATGAATAAAAACAAATAGAGATAAATCAAATTTTACCACAAGTTTTAATCAAAATTCAATTGTATCAATTCTCATGGGGATTAGGGTTTCCTTAAAAGTATGACTTTCTCTTCAGGATGAATCAACTATTCCAAATTTAAGAGACTTGATTGTTCCTCTTTAGGATGACAATCCAACCTATCGAGTTTTGAGTTGCGTTATGATAAAGTTCTTAGACTGTGGATTATTCCTCTTCAAAATGCTCATCTTATAAACCCCACACCTAAAGTATTCCTCTCTAAAATGCTACCTAGATGTGGTAACAATGTTTCGACTTAGAATTCAAAAATCAATTCAGAAATTAAAGGAAGTTATGAGTTCGCTATTCATATCTTGAATGCTAATGAAAATCAAAACTTTAGATAAATCATAAAGAGCATTAAGATCAACACACACACGCATAAGAAATTAAAAAATTAAAATTAATTCAACAAGGGTTAAACATGTTCTTTCTTACAATAAAAATATCCAAGGGCATAAACTAAATTGATACATGGGAATTGAAAAGAGAAAGAAGTACAACTAAATTCAAAATTAAGATACCTTGTGATGATCGTCTTTAGAAAATATTGCTGTAACACTTTGTCTTCTTCTCCGTGTGCAAGCACTCCCAAACTCGAAGCATACCTAAAAAGGTATTCTTTAGGGGTTATTTATAGTTTTCCATAGGATTAAGGAGTCCTCCAAGGATAAATCTCGGGTTTCAAAAGACAAGATTCAATTCTAGGTCAAATTCCCTCAAAAGTAACACATAAATGGTTCAAAATGATTAAATCAACTTAATACAAAGAAGTTTCTCGGATCGTGACATAGTTCTCACAACCATGGCCACGTATAATCGTCAGTAATTGTGAAGAGTCATGACCCGTGAAATTGTATTCACGACTGTGGCCCAACAATTGTCTTTATTCTTCAAAGTATCTCACAACCCATGAAGTTGTATTCACGATCGTGACCGATTGTAATCTCCATTAGTCGTCAAGATGTCATACCCTGTGAGTTGTCCATCACAATCATGGCTGAGTATACATCTTCATTGTTAATTCGCTCATGATCGTGTTCATGCTTTCACGGCCCATGACGAATATATCTTCTCTTTGGCTTCGACAAGCACATTGTCATGAAATATCTTTCACGACCCATGACGAATATATCTTCTCTTTGGCTTCGACATGCACACTATCATGAAATATCTTTCACGCCACGTGGCATTGCTAAGAACGATCATGATTAATGCACTTCACGGGTGAATGTTACGTAGTTGATTTCACGATCGTGAAATGCCTTTCACGGCCCGTGAAAAATCCCCAAAATGTGTTGCTTGTGGTCACAGGCGTGATCGGACAAATGTGTATTTATTTTTGCGCTTATTTCAATTCAGATTGTTGTGTCTTCCTTTTTCGCGTTGTCAAATGTTCTAGACATCAAAATACATGTCATTATTGAGATTTTGATTCTGAAATTAAAATGAAATGAAATGATAGACAAAATGATACATGTGACAATGAAAACGAGACTAAAAATGATATAAAAAAATATGACTAAATTAAATAAAGCAAAGTATCCGTAGGCTAAATAATTTTTTTCTCAAAATATGGATTAGTAATATAGTTAGTAAAAAAATTGAAACCCTGGCCATAGTTCGATGGTTATAGGAAAATAAGAAACTAATAAATTTGATTTAGTTAAATATTATTAGAGTTTTAGAATGAACTTTAATTAGTAACTAAAAAGAAGGACAAAATAAAGCGCTAGGGCGGTTAAAACCTGGGAAAATATAAATATATGAAGTTGCCACTAGGAATGCTTGAGTTCACAAATAAGAGGCCTTAACACCAAGCCAGAAAGAATGGATCAAAGTTATTTATCCGCTGTCAACGGAATTAATTAGGAGGCATAAGTGAACCTACATAATAAGAAAACTCAATGAAGCCGATAAAAAAAATCAATTAGAAGATGAGAGAACTATCAAATAAAAAATTATAAGGATCATATGTATAATTATTGGAAACATATACATTGTACTGCACATTCTATCTTTATTTTTTTGCACATATACATGGAGGCTCATTAGTGTTTATGGTTAAAGGAAAAAAATTCCAAAAGTCCTTTCGTGTAGAAAATTTCAAAATATTTCCTCGGAGCGAGATGCAATCTAAGGACATTAGTTTTAGATAATGCATATTACTGCTAATTAAACTCATAAAAATTCAAACGTTGCCCTAACACTTGCAAAAGAAGAAAAAACATTTGTGGGCAATCCAATTAATGTTTCATAAAAGCGCACAATACAAAATGTAACTGTTTTCCAAAATTTGATATCATTCCACCCCAAAAAAAATCGCGATCATTACAACAATCGAATCGGATGGAAAGTTGGCTCCATCCGTCTCCACTACCCAACGTTAGGTGCAAAATTATAAATATTCATAGAAAACAATAATAATAATAATAATAATAATAATAATAATAATAATAATAATAATAATAATAATAATAATAATAATAATAAT